>VRLP01001062.1:0-154338 GCA_009660295.1 Lophius piscatorius | reverse complement strand
ATTTTCTAGAATAATACCAATCATAGCTATCGTGTAAAACATTTAAAGGGGTATATGCAAATATAAATTTTTTGTTTGTTAGGAAAATAAATAGGAAGGTATTAAATGTAATATATTTTTATATTCGTGTATTATGGTTTAAAAGTTATTTTATACACAGATCAATACTAAAAATAATTATAACTTCTTTTTTTCAAATGAAACTTTTATTTATAGAAGTTTCTTAATTTGTTGCAATTTATGACCTTATAACTTTCTTTTTAATGAAACTTTTATTTATAGGTGTTTTTTAGCTTATTGCACTTTACGACTTTATAATTTCTTTTTTAATGAAACTTTTATTTATGGAAGGTTTTCCTAGTCTACGTAGTTTATGACCTTATAACCTCTTTTTAAAAAGATGTATAAAATAAATAACTAACAGATTCAATTATAAATGTTATATAATAATAATATTTTATTTATATTATTTATTATTTTCATTATTAACTCAAGAATATTTCATTTCTATAATATTTATTTTGTTATAATGATATTAATTTAATTAAGAATTTATTATTTAATTTAAATAAAATTGTGAAACGACCTGTCTTTTTTGTTTTCCTTTTTTAAGAAAATTTAATTAAAATATAATACTTTTTTCTACATTATTAATTTTCTTCTTTTTTATTTTCTATTATGGTTTATTTCCCATTATAGGAGATACTTTTAATTCCCTTATTATTTATTCATTATACACAAACACTATTGTTCTAGAATATAAGATAATACGAGATTAATACAATTATTATAATATTATTGTAGTAATATGTAAATACATGTCATATAAATTGAATAAATTAAAAGTTATCAACAATGATTGAACGTAGAAGGTTATAAAACTTTTATAAAGAAAATAATAAATTTAAAAATAAAAAAATTAGAATATAACTACTTTAACATATTATTATATTATTATACTCTAAGAATATACAGTAATAATAATTTAAATAAAAGAATATACAATAACGATAATCTAAATAAAGAATATACATTAAAAATAAAATTAATATCATTTAAATATATTGTATGCTTATATTAAAGATTTATTTTAAAATTGTATTTTCTTTATTAGTTAATATAAATTCAGTATTATATTGTTTTTTCTCTGTATATAATATTTCTATTGTTTTTGTCATTAATTCATATTTAAGATCTTTTTCATTTTTATATTTTAATATAAAATAATATATTTCTTCAAATATTTCATCATTAGACATTTTTATAGCTTTAAATATAGCTTGTGTGTTATATGAAATATCTTCTGTAATTTCTAAATAATATTTTAAATTGGTTATTAGTTGATGTTCTACTATAAAATATAAAATTTCTTCTTTAAGATAATAATAAAAATATTTAACCATTTCTTTGGATTCTTTTTTAGTTAGAATATTAAGTATTGTTCTTAATAAACAATTTATATCTTTAATTTCTTTTTTATATACATCTAATGCTTTCCAACATTCATCGTATCTTTCATTGTTAAAATAATATAATATTTTGTTATTGATATTAAAATAATTCCAATAATAAAAAAATATTTTTTCTGTGGTATTATTTACTTGGAATTTTTTTCTTTTTATAAATTTTATATCTAATTTATTTGTATGACAAAATTCAAATATTCTTTTAAGTTTTTTATATCTATTTAATTTATATAATACAAATGATAAAAAATCATAATTTCTTTTTGTAGCTTTTAAATTTATTGTTAATAATTCTATAAGCTCATCAAGTGTAAGAAATACATTTACGTTGGATTTTATTAAATATTCTTGTTTTTTATATTCTAATGTATTTAATACTTCTTTATAATCAAATTCTATTTTTCTTTTACTTAAACCTAAAAAATATATTGCTTTTTTCCTTTCATGGATTTCAAAAAGATGTAAAGCATAATCATAATATGCTCTTTCAGAGTATATATCTACAGCTGATTTATAAAGTTTATATTTTATCAATTCATTATATATTATTTCTGTAAATTTTAATCGTACTTCATAAAATATTGTAGAATATAACCACAAAGTATCTGTTACATCATCATAACTTCCAGAAAATGCTGTAAGTTTCAGAGAAGATATTTTATTTCCAGAAACCATAGAATGTATATTTATATTATCAGATAAAATATATAAGATATATTTACCTCTTACAACACCATAATATATTTCAGGCTTTTGTATTGCTATTGGATCTTTGTATAAAGAATATATTATTAAATGTTTATCCGTTTCTATAATCATCCAATGTAAATATTCCGATACAGAAATAATTTCTATACCTGCCAAACAACTAATTTCTTCAGAAAAATTATCTTTAGAAATAATAACTTTATCTTTTAAAAAATAAATAAAATAATTTTCCAATAGAGTAAAACCTAATATAGAATATTTAAATGTTTCTACCAATTCAGAATTATGAATATTTTTTAAACTACTTGTTCTATAAATATTATTATTCCAAAGAAAATATATATGCTTTTTAACGATTATTTGTTTTATTTCCAAATCTATTTTTGTTAGAGTTTTATCACCTAATATAAAATAATAATATCCACTCTCCATTTTTATTATTACATAAGATTTATACGTCTTTATTTCTAAAATCTTTTCAATTATTGATATTTCTGAATATATTTTACCATTTAAATTTATAATCCATATTTTATTCTTAGCAGAAATAATCAACTTTTTAGAAGAACAATGAAAATATTCAATATTAGCACTTATTTTTCTTGGTATAACGAATCTCTCCATATTATATCAACAAATAAAAATTTTAAATTTACATTGATCTGAAACAAAATATAAATTTATCACTAACAGTTTTACATAAAAATATATTTGATATTAAAAGATATTCATTTCTAAACAATTTTTACATAATATTCTATTTTATTTGATATTAGAAAATTAAAATTTATCATTTCTAAGCAAATGAAAGATATTTATTTAAAATAAATACACGAATGATATTTTGAATAAAATTTATAAATGAAAAATTATGAATAGAAACAATCACAATAACTTAACAATAAATATATATATATATAATTATAATTTTATTCAATTGTATTCAAGTAAATCTTCTTTGTCATTTGTCATTTCATTTATTTCATTCTGATACATTTTAATTTGTGCTTCTACCACTTTTATAGTTTTTATTGTTTCATCAATTATATTTTTATAATTTTTTATTTTATATTCATAATCTTTATCTGTAGGTTCCAATTCTTTTATTTTTTGTTCACATTCTAATATTTCTTTTTTATAATAAGCAATATCTTTTTCTAAACGGTTTATTGATTCTTTCTTGTTATTTATCTTCATTTAAGGGTATAATATAATATTTTATAAAAATATATTTTTTATTACGATTTATTATAAAATAAAAAAATATAAAGAATCAAAAGCCTCTTAGCATTTTTTTTACATAGATAATTAATAAAATTCCATTAATTACTTTTTCATAAAAATTAACTTTAAAATCATAATTAATAATAAATTATTATATTTAAACTGATGAATATATCACACATATAGATAATTATTAGAATTTTATTAAATGTTTGTAAAATGGATGATAATATTTTTTTAATATAAGATGAGTTTAACTAAGATATATTATTATTATTAAAACACTACTAATTAAACGATAATATTATACATTATAGTAAAATTATATGATATTAATAGATAAACATAGTAAAGCCATTATTATAAATGCTATTATATAGTTAAAAGCCATATAATCTTTATTCGGTTAAAATAAAATATTTATTAGATTAAAAATTTTATTAAACATTTATAATCTATTTTCATTTTTATAACAATCATAGTTCATTGTATTTTTGTTGTGCATCCAAAGACATTTTCTTCAATCTATCTTTCTCTAATACAAAATTTTTTTCATCTTCAAAAAAATATTCATTGTATATTTCATAGTTCATCCATCTTTCAATGCTCATTTCACATATAATTTTTCTTATATTTTTATTTAGATTTTTTAAATCTGTTAATCTATGAAGATTAACATTCAATTTCTCCCTTTCTAATTCTATAACCTTTATTACCGTTTTATTATAAATAATTCTATTTTCAAAATAAAAAAGATATAAAAACAATTTTATAAACGGTGAATATGATTTGTGTTTTAAAAAATTATTTTTTTGAAATCTTTTAAATTTTTCTATCTGTTCAAAAGTACTCATATCTTCTTTTATACTCAAAAAATTATTAATTTTATATTTTAAGAATTTTACAACAAGATTATCATATTCTAATAAAAGATTACCCATTTCTTTTAATTTATCGTAAAACACAAAACACATATCATTAGACATATGAATATTTTCTTTCTTTTTAGTTTTCAGAGTTGCCAATATTAATTCAGATTCTGATATAAAAATATTATACATATCTCTTTCTTTGCTATAAATATATAAACATTTAATATTATATTTATATCCACAACTAAATTTATCTTCCTGTGTTTTTAAACCAATAAAATATTGTATAGAATATTTCAAATTCATAATAACTTGAAAATCCATTACATCAATTAATTTGATAAGATTACAATTTTTTAAAATAGAAATACTAGAAAAATAATCATAGAAATAATCTAAATATATGTCATTAGAATATTCATTGTTATAAAATGTTTTTAGCTTTTTTTCTACCGCATTTTTATTTCCTACATTACGTTTTTTTGTTTTATAATGTTTCATAGAATTATAATTTACTAAATTGAATATTTTACTTTCTGATGAATAATCCTTTAACGCTATTATACCATTTCTTGTGATAAAACAGGTACCTTCTTTATGAAACTTATTTTTATCTTTTATTCGGGATACAATAGGATTATCATATAATCGTTGAACAATATTATTATTGTTATATTCTTCAATTTCTGTTGAATATATAGTTGTTGAAACATTGTTTTTAAAAATAACAAATATAACAGAAATTAAATGCATAGGATATAAACATAATAGTTTTGAAATCTAAAAGATGTCAAGTAGATTTTCAAAAAAAAGACATGATGACATATTATAACGTATAAAATACCATATAGATATTACACAACATTTATTAAAAATAATATTATTTAATTATTGTGTAAAAATATGAAATATCTCAAAAGATAGACAGGAGATTGAAATGTTTTCAAAATGTAATATCAAACAATCTATTAATCAATATATTAATTTTATAATTAAGGTTGTAAAGAATGTAAAAAATAAAAATCGATAAAGTAATAAGATAAGTTAAGTGGTTCAGTTTAATTGAACACTCTGAGATATTAATTATTCAAATTAAGAAATGATCAATTGATGTAATTAGAGTCATCAATTGACTAAGGATTCGTATTTTACTATATTATGAAAAAACTAGAAATATCATTTAAGAGAAAAATAGTGAGTTATTTTTACCATACAATTAGGACCAAAAACGTAATAAAATTTTCTCTTATATTATGTATTAATAAAACAAAACAATATATCTTAATTATTTTTCTATGTTATTATTCTATTTCGTTTTTTTAGAAAACAATATAAATCAGAATTTTCCATGCGAAAAAGATTTTTATGTTTGGAGGAATATATTGGTATAAATAAATATAACAATGAAATAGCGATTGTAAAAATTTTAGAATTAAAAAAATTAGGTTTTACATACAAAATTATAAGAAAATAATCCGGTATTGAGAGGTTATTGCAATGAGCTACGTAACAAAAGATAGTGATAATAAGAATATTTTTAGAAAAATTGGAAGTGGTATAGAAAATGTTTTAAACGAGAATGCTTTTTTACAAACAAAGAGATTTTTACAGAAAAAAACCAGATTACGTCTGAATCAAAAATTGAAGGACATGGGTTCAATATAAGTGTAAAACATTTTGAAGTAAGAATCATAAGATGTTTATTGAATAAAAACGGGATAAAAGTATTGAAGCCAATAAACCTTTTTTTTATTATATTCCCACAAGAAGAAAAAATTGATATTGCAAAAGGATAGTGTTATGAAAGTTATAAGTTTGGGAATGATTTCATTTTTACTATGAAACAGCATTCTGCCTTTAATAACATAGGAATATATAGTATTTGCAGATATTAAATGGTCCGGACGAATGAACTGAACGAAAAAGTTTGGTTTAAAGAAAATCATAGTTTAATAATGTATATCATAGGAAGACGTAGAAATTTATATTTTTTAGATAAAAACATGGATAATGCATACTATGTCAGTGTATTATCAAATAATCTACAGTTAAAGCACTGATATATTGAGGACAAATCCTTTAAGATATAATAAAATAATGATCTCAAACATGCAAATAAACTCGTACGTAATTATTTTAAAGAAACAAAACATAAATATTATAAAGTGAGACGATCTCAATCGGCATATTTAAAGACAATAGAAAACATTTAGGGATTAATAAAACAAAATATGAAAGAAAACGGTTTCGAAAATATAAATTTTTTATAATTCATTTGCAAGGAAAGTTTGGACGGGATACCAACGTGTTTATATTTGCAAAATTAATTTTGTCTATGAAAAGGCGAACATTAGAAAAGATAAAAACAAGAGATGGTCATATTAATTATTAAATAAGTATAAACATTTTCTTGTTCCTTATTTTTTTAAAAAACATTTATATTTGTTCAATAAAAAGATTAAAAAAACAAAACAAATAAAATAAAATAAGAACATAGAATAAAATTTAAATAAAAACTTACTTAACAAAAAATAACTATCACTTTTTCTCGTTTCATTTATTTGTTCCTAATTGTATGTATTTTTTTAAGAAAATATATTAGAAAGAAATAAATGATATTAATATCATCCAATGAGTACAGTATTAAATATTTAAATATTCAATTATCACAAGTATTAACACCTATATAAAAATTATAATAACGAATAAATGAAGATTGCATCTTTTTTTTGATAGAGAATAAAAAATTCTATCATTACACATTTAAAAAAGAAAAAACATGTATATTTCAACAACCACTTTCTATTATGAAGATATCTAAGGGATTAAATTCTAAATAAAATTTTCTATTATGACAAATTTGTTAAAGAAATTTTCTCAAAGGTTATCTAAAAATAATTCGATGAGAATATAATATTTTTATAGTCAACAAAATATTATAATTTAACATACCGTATATCACACAAAATATGATATTCATAATAAAAAATATTTTTACTTTAAAAATTTTTATTTTAAAGTATTCTTGTTGGTTTACCTTGTGTACTCTTAATAAATACTGTTCCCAAGCTCTTTAATCCTTTTTTTAATATGGAATTTAGATGGTTTAATCCAACAACCAAATTCTGATAGACCTCTTCTTGCTCCATTTCTAAATGTCCAATGGTAAATGATATATCACCTGTTTTTCTCAGTTTAAATTTAACTGTTCTTTTTACCTCATCATAGAAATTATTAAATTCTGCAATATTCTTCAATAACAATACTGGTTTTCTCTTTTTATTAAAATATTTCATTTCGAAATATTTGTTGAAACCTGCAGTAGAAATATATGAATCACTTTTCATGGCTAATTTCTTTTTGATTTTTTGTCTCTCCTTACTATTTCCTTCAATATCTGAAAATAACACAAATGGAACTTTTGCTTCTTCTGCTATAGGTTTTAAGTTACTATCACCTATTACTGTGATGTTCTCATATCTTTTTATTTGATGTGGGAGGACTACATTGCTATCAAATCTCACATCCTTCTTGAAATCATAACCTTTTAAACTCATCTGTACTTCAATAGTTTCAGACTTCTTCTTAGCTTCTTCAACCATCTTAGATAAAATTGGTACTATTTTTTCTCTTGAATAGAAATTCATCTGTAGGGTAAAAATTAAAAAAAAATTTATTCATTTTTTTAAAGAAAAGAATTTTTATGAAATAAAATTATTTAATCGAGTGTAGAAGTTTAAGATAATTTAGAATAGAAATTTATTATAGAATATTGAATACCAGAAAATAAGAGATAAGAAATTTCAGGGAACCAAACTTATAGACCACAGTAAATATATTGAATTAGAAAGCTACCATAAATAACAGTTTCATTAAAAAATGCAGAGTAATTTTTCTATGTTTCCTTATTATGCGATGATGTTTCTATTAAAAATTTATAGTCAAAATCTTAGTAATGGACGAGTGAATAGAGTTTTATTCATCTTTCAGTATTTTTATTTAAAATCTTTATTCTTGAAACCATATCTTTTTTCTTTCTAAAAGTAACATTAATTATTTTTACTGTTTTTTGGTCCAATAAAAGAATAAATAATCTTAAATATATTATTAAATATACTCGAAGAAAAACATTATATTTTTTTATAATTAAAGTAATGTTTATTAAAAATATTTAGTATAAGAATTTCTTTAAATATAATTGAACATATTTAAGGAATCAACATTTTCAGATCATTATCTATTGCAACTAAGAATGCGTTTGTAATAATTAAAGTGATATTAAAAAAAGTATTAAACATATTAAATAATAAAATCTCACAGAGAGTGGTGGTTATAAAATTTTGGTGATAAGCAGATGAAAAGTTTTTTTCTCTTCCGGTAAAAAAAATAATAATAATAAAGAAAAATAAAATCTCATTTATTTTTTTTCAAACTTTTTAAATAATGTATGTCTCCTTGTTTTCTTTTTTTCCATGTAAGCTACATCCCCTACACCTGTAATATCTCTTAATGTTCCTTTACAATATATCTGTTCTTCTTCTGATTCCTCTGATTCTAAATCAATTTCTGCCGATAGAAGAATAGTTGCTAATAATTCTTTCTGTTCTAATTTATTCTTTAAAGTTCTATTTTCATTTTTGTATATCTCTGGTATGTCTGTAAGAATCTTAAATGAATATCCTTGATCTATTAGAAATTGTTGTCTTTTATTTGAATAAAACATTTCATCTGTATCTTTACTTACTAAAGTATAAAAATGAACTTTAAATCCAGGATCGTTTCTTCTTTTTGCTCTAAGGATTCTTCCTAATCTTTGTGCTTCTTGTCTTCTACTTCCAAAATGAGAACTTATTTGTATAATACATGTAGCTTCTGGAATATCTATACTGGTATCTCCTACTTTTGAAAGAAGGATGGTGTTGATATTTGGATTGTTTCTAAATTGCTTTAATATTCTCATTCTTTCAGATTGTCCTGTAGGACCATAAATAAATGGTTTATTCAATCTATATGCATATGTTTTTAAAGCAAATACATTATCACTAAATACAATAATTTTATCACCTCTCTTCTCATGTAAATTTATAAGATATTCACATGCTTGAAATTTGTTAGGATTTAATATTGATAATACTTTTCTTTTCTTGTTTAAGTATTCTCTATAAAATTCTGCACTCATTTTACACCATACTTCAATACATTCTACATTTGCTATATGTCCATTTTTACTTAAATGTTGCCAATCAGCTTCATAAAGCTTTGGTCCAATAAGAAAATTCAAATCTTCTATTTTATCATCCTCTCTTAAAAGTGTAGCAGTTAATCCCAGCTTACAATGATGATTAACCAAAGATATTACCTTTCTAAACATCATAGCTGGAACAACATGTACTTCATCAAATATTAATAAACCCCATTCTACACTTTTTATATAATTCATAATTTTTTGAGCTTCAGAAGATCTTTTACCTGTGTATGCTAACATAGTATACGTGGTAATCAATATTCTTCCATCATAATAAATTCCATCGCTATGAAAACTGGTTTCTTTTCTATCAGAAGTAAATCTATTAATAACCTCTGGTTTTATTGTTGTAAAATGAATAAGTTGTTCTCTCCACTGTTCTACAGATACACCGGATGTGCATAAAATCAATGTAGATTTTTTTATTGTACAAATTGCAGTAATACCTACCAATGTTTTACCAGCACCACAAGGTAGAACTATTATACCACTCCTAGCTCTACCATTACCAAACATTTTATTCAAAGATATTTCTTGATATGTTCTTATGCTCACAAGAGGTTTAAGATCTAATTGTATATTATTTGGTTTCTGTACCCACTCTCCATCTTTAATTATTTTATAATCATTTTTAAAATCATATTCTTCTATTAAAGGATAATCTATCTCTATACATCTTTTCTTCAATATTTCCAATTTATTAGGATCTATTTCAAAATTTATTTCCGTCTCTTCTTCATCTGAACTATCATTTGTAGATATCCTACATTCATTAATTATTTTATCTTTCAACAAAGCACTTAAAGATTCAAAATTCACAGCCTCAATATAATATCTATTATTTTTTAATATCAACTTTATTTTACCATAAGATAATGTACACATTTTTATGAATGATTCAATACTCTGTGGAATATTATTCTTAGAAAATCTATCCAATGTATTTATGATATCATCTGTGGTCAGACCAACAGATGCAGCAGCATAAAGAGAATATGCATTTATTTTATATTCATGAATATATGCTGGTCTACTTATAGGCTCTGCTATAGCAATTAAAAAATCTGTGGCTTGTTTAAAATATGGAGAAAATGTTTCTAAGATTATAATACCATCGTAGTTTACCCAGAATGGTTTGTCCACATGATTTTCTTTAAGAATTATGTCTTCGTGAGCAAAGTTATGTTTGTATGCTTGTTTCGGAATAAATGGTTCGCCCATGGTAATTTTATTTTTTTAATTTAAATACAATAATGAATTAAACATACTAATAATAATGAAAATTTGTAATAAGAGTGTATATTATAATAACAGTGTAGCAATAACGATAGAATATAATAAAATACCAATGTAATAATTGCAATGAATTATGATAAAGTAAAAATTATATTGAAATATAATAAATAAAAATATTTAGGTAATTTTAACTTTTTATTATAAAAAATAAAAATAACTATCATATCCACCATCTATTCTTTCTTTCTCTTTCATCAACCCATTATTCTTTTTGTATTCACCTTCTGATTGGAAGGATTCTTCACAAATCTTTTCTTTCTCATTTTCTATTTCTGTTTTCAATCTTTTAACATATTTTCTTTTCTTTTTTATTTCGGGTAGTCCTATTTTTGTAATTTCATAGTTATTTTCTGCACCAGGGAATATTACAGAATCTTTTATCTCTTCAAGATTTTTATCTAATAACATTAAAAATGTAGGTTTACAAAGAAGGATTATATAAGGAAGTAATGGATACCAGTACCAATAATGAGAAAATAATATAAATGCACCTAATCTGTTCTTATCTAATTTGCCACACATATTTTTTGTACTAAAAATAACATTATCATTAGCACTTTCAATTAATGATCTTCCAATAAATGCACCTAATCTACTGCATGTTTCTCCGTGTTTATGAACTACTTTATTATTAATCTCATCTACTATTCTTTTGTAATTTGGTATCAATTTACTATTCATTTGCATTAATAAGAATCCCATTCCTATATATGCACTCTGTTGTACTAAAAAGTGTTCATCATGCATTAATACTTCTACGATGTTTATTACTTTTTTATTTCCTGTTGCACAGAAGAAAAATCCAAGTACTAAAGCAACAGAGGATTTAACAAAAGGTGAATAACTCAAAGAAAGTGGTTCTAATAGATCCAATAACATATTTTGATCGTTTGCACATACCAATCCTACGGCTATAACTGCAATTCTTTTTATTTCGTTATTACTGTCATCTATTGCTTTTAAAAGATCAGAAAGAATTTCTGTATTCCCAGTCCCAGCAAATGATGCACCAAGAGAAAGAATACCATAATATCTAACATTTTCAGATGAATCAGGTAAAAGTACTACAGCGCTAGCATCTTCTTTTTGAAGTGATATCAATGCATTTCCGATGGCTATAGATCTTGCTAATCTTTCTTTTTCTGTATTTAACAAAATATTGTGGAAACTTTCTAATGTATCGTGATCATGTGATCCTAATTGTATCTGACCTATTGCCAATGCAGCACCTTCTCCTAATAAACCATCATTTGTTTCTAGGATTTCTAATAAATCTTTTACAACTTTTTTATTATTGCTTTCCATAAGTAATGATCCCAATCCCAAGATTGCTCCATATGTAACTTCAGGATCTACATCACTTTCTACATCTAAGTAATTATACAAAAAAGATATAAATTCTTTTGTATCTGTACCTGCTTTAGCCAAACCTAATGCAAAAAGAGCACCGCCATTACTAGAATCTTTCTCAGTGGGGAAAAAGTTCTCAAGTACATCCATTATTTTTTCATTAGAATAATGAATACCACCTATTAATGCATGGGATATAAATTTCAACCAACCTCTATTTTGTGTAAAAAATTCAACGTTTGTTCTCATAAATGTATCATTTGTTGAACCAATATGCATAATAGTATTTGCAAGAGGTAAACAAAGATTAGATAGTGTTCCTTTTCCACCAGCCTTTGCAAACTGCTGTAAATAAACATAATCTCCAGTGGTGTTTTCTATTAATTTTTTAAGTAATATTTCTGATTTAAAAGTACCAGTTAGGATCTTATTGAAATTTTCATTCTTTGTAAATATTCCCTTGGCCATTGAACCATGTGTTTCTGATAAATAAAAACATAAATCATACGCCAGATTAAGTTCTAATTCATTTAAAAGATGTTCTATCTTATCTATTTGACCTAAAAATATCAAAGCATCCCCGTATGTTCTAACAAACTTTTTATCCTTTACAATATCATATTTTAATAATAATTCATATCCTTTCTTCTTATCTAAATATTCCAATACACCCAAAAATTCCATTGGCCCAAGAATTTGTTGTAAAAGATCAAATTGACCAGAATCTATTAAAAATCCCACAGAAAAAATATCCTTTGATAACTTTTCCACATAATCAACCAGCTTGGGATTATCATCACCATTCAGATATCTCTCTATCATATGAAAATGGATGGATTTACTATAAAAATCATTTCCCATCCTAAAATTACAATTCAATGCATTCTCAATAGATTTCTGATAATTTTTTCGCTGAAAATATATTTGCGACAAACACTTATAAACATTATCAGATTTAGGTAAGGCTTCTAAAGTTTCTACATTTATATGTGCACCAGCAATATCAACATTGTTTAATATCCACTCCAAACCATGTTCATATTCATCTCCCATAAGAATTGTTTCAATGTTTGGTAAAATACTTAAACTCTGTTCCATAGGGCATAAAAATATTTATAATTATTTGTTTGTAGAAATTAAATAAAAAAATTATGATCAAAAGGATTTTTATTCTAAGAAATCAATATTTCAATAAAAATTATAAAGAATATTAAATTATTTTATCTTAAATTATAATCTTTTTAATTTAATTAATTATACAAATATTTTATTTGTATTATTACACCTAATAATTGTATTTTTTTAATTGTATTTTAATTATAAATGTTATATAAGAATGTTTATAAGATAAAGATAATATTTTATTTATATTCTTTATTATTTTCATTCTTGGTCCCAGATAATTTTATTCCTTTATTTAATTATAAAAGATATTTACATTATTTTTGTATTCCAACTTCATTATAGGTTTAATATTGTTATTTGAATATTATATTTATTGTATCCACGGTTAAAAACTATTATTTTTGTATTATTTTCATTTTTAAGTTTTATTACAAGTTTAATATTTTTTTCATCCTTATGTCCAAATATATTTTTAAATCTTTTGAAGCAGAAGTAAAAATAAAAATATCTCCCAAATATTTAAAAGACATTGAATGTGGATTGGATGAATATTTACAAAAGTTTTTATTAAGATATTCTTTTAAAAGCCAGGGATTTATTTTGTATTATAATATATTGGGATTTGATAAAAATTTTAAATTGAAAATGGGAGATGCATTACCTATAGTTACTTGTTTAGTAGAATTTTATATTTTATGTATAAAAGAAGGAGATTCGATAGAAATTAAAGATGAGATGTTTTTAGGAATATATCCAATATATTTTGATGGTGAGAGAAATAATATAATGAAAATTGTAGAAATTGATCAAAGGAGTAGTGCACTTCCAAGTATTAAAGTGTGCAATTAAAAAATGTTCGGAAACGCACATGAAAATAAATTTTATTATAAAAATAATTTTAAAAAATAAAAATAACGTATTGAAGATCTTTTATTATAAATAGCTTACAACTTTCTATGCTGTGTAAGGACAGGATAGATATTATCAAAAGCCTGGTAAATTTCATCTCTGAGTTTAGCTCCTGTAAGAACTACTTTCCCAGAAACAAAAATAAGAAGAACAATTTTAGGTTTAACCATTCGATATATTAAACCAGGAAAAAGTTCTGGTTCATATGAGCAGTAATTGGAATGTGAAAATGCCAATCCTTCCAATCTTACATTAAATTTTGCATCACAACTACTAACGATATTTTGTATTTTAAATTCTGAAAAGCGAGCATCAAATCCCAATTTTTGTATAATTCTAGAATATTTTTGTGAAGCTTTTTTTGAAGATTCTTCGCTTCGTGCTCCAGTAACAACCATCTTTCCAGATGCAAAAATTAGAGCAGTTGTTTTTGGATCTTTAATGCGCATAACAACTGCTGCAAATCTTTTAGGATTATATTCTGCGTTACGAGCTCTCAGTGCTATAGCCTTCAGATCCAATTTACAACCGAGATTTACTGTTGCTACTACATTCTGTATGATTGGCACTATTCCTGAGGATGTAACATCTGTATTTGTACTGTTTGGCGTGTTTCTTTCATACGATAAACTTGGTGTATCCATAAGAATTGAAGGGTTAAAAAAATAAAAAAAAGTCTTTGTTTGCAATTTGTTTAAATAAAAAAAAAGATAAAAGGGGTTTTGATAAGAAAAATATGATATTAAGGTGTATAGAAAATAACATATAATGATAAACATAGTTAACTGAACCATAGAAATAGGCCATATAATTTATTTGATAGGTATTATACTAAAAATTATATTTAATTTGTTAAAGTGTTTATAACAGCAAAGAAATATTTGTAAAATACTGCGTTTATAATGTTTCCAATCGCAAAAAGATTATTTCGTAAGAAAAATTATTCGATAGATAAAAACAAATAACAAAATGATCAAATTAAAATTTTTTAGAACGGTTAATTATAGGGTTGATTGGTTATTTAACATATTCCATAGAGAAATATATTTGTTCCAGAATTATTCGTGTATTCTTCAAAGACAAAACAAAAAAACGATTTTAATTAAATTTTCACACAACAGAAAGTAAATGAATAGATGCATCTCAATTTAGTTTTGAATTTTATCTGTTGAAACACGTTAGCTTATATTTATTAAGTACCTATTTAATTATCCTTAATTTTCTTTATCTTCCCGAACGTTAAAATAAAATATTAAATTTTCATATTCAAATGACGAATGAACTTTAGTTAATAAAGAGGTTTGTAATATTTTTTCTGATATAATACTTATTCAATGTAGAGAAGTATAAGATTATATTGCTTTTCTTGATATATAACTTTTTTATTATTTGGAGAAATATTACAGAATAAAAATTTATATTTACAATATTTTTAATCAGTGTTCTCTTTTAAACTAAAGAATAATTATTTATATTGTTTCCTTTAATAATAATATTTATTACAATTATTTATTCTTAAGTTAGATATGTGTTTTTTATTATATTTGATTACACAATTATTTTAAGATATTACTATTAGAACAATTATTCTAAGAAAGAAATATAGATTACATTGAAATATAAAAATACAATATTTTATTTTAAATTATTTTTACAGATGACCGTATTTCTTTAAATATGCTTTTGAATTCTGTGACCATTCTTCTTTTTCTTCTTCATATTTTACCAATTCTTTTAATTTTCGTATAAGTTCTGTGATATTCTGTTTCTCTAAATTCATAAGGATAAAATTTTTAAAATATATATTCTATTGTTTCTATTATAATTTTATATTCCACTATCATTACTCACGGTGTAAATTCTTGTTGGTATATTATTATGAAAGAACGTACGATCGTGTTTGTAACTTAGTTTGATTAGTGGTATTGTTAGTCCATGTGCTATAGTACTGGTTAATACTATAATAGATACATAATCTATAGTATTCGTATTGTGTATTCTATCTATAAATAGAGAATAGAAAAGTGCACCTACTCCTATAGGACCAAACCATCCTATAAATAATGCTTCTTTTTTATTGTGTATTTGAGGAATTAATTTATAAAATAGGAGAATTGGAATAATTCTTCTGAGTAATAAAATTAAAATAGCGGATATAAGATATCGTAATGATATTTTTGAAAAATTAATGTTTGCTCCAAAAAATACAAAAAAAGAAGAACTGAAAAGTGTATCAGTAACCTCTTGCAATCTTGATTCTCTTGTTTCTAATACAAACCATTCATCATATGCAAAAAGTGTTCCTGTAAAAAATATTCCTATAAGTTCACTGATACCTAAAACTTCCATCAAACCAAGAACAAAGAATGTCAGAGCTATTCCATAAATTAAAAATGATTCTATACCTACCAAATCATTAGAATAACAATATTTTAGTGCTTTTCTGGAAATATATCCTATTAAAATTCCTAAAATAGCCGCAAAAATACATTTGTAAATAAGGATATGAAATACGTATGTTTTGATATTTAACATTATATTACCTTGAAATATAAATGGGAAGAACAGTAATGCTAATCCTATACCATCGTTTAATCCACTTTCAGCAGATAAAAGATGTCTTAATCTTACAGGTACATTTTCATCTGCAAATTTACTTTTTACAATAGAACTAGAAAGAATAGGATCAGTTGGTGTAAGACATGCAGCTATCGCAAAAGAAATTTTAACATCAAACCCAGTAAATATATATACAATTGTGAATGATATAATATACTTCAACATAGCAACAAAAAATATTAAAACCACCAGAGATTTTATATTTCTCATCACATATCCATGTGGTAAAGACATTGCAGCAGTCATAGTTTGTATACATAACACCACCTTTGCAAAAGTGTATAAAGTATACTTTGTTGCAAAATGTTTTACGTCCAAATCAATTCCGTTTTCTCCTAAAAACATTCCAAAGAGAATAGACACAATAGGCTCTGAAATAAACAATCTTTCTTTCACAAAATTACTAACCAATCCAAATACCAATATAAAAAGAGATAGAAAACATAATACAAAGTAACTATCCATATTACTAATAAATTTCCAATACAAATATTTTTAATACTGTAACAAAATTAATGATAAAATGATAAAATGATAACAATAAAACAACTGAAACATCATATTAAAAAAAATACAATAAAATATCCTAATAAGTTCTTTAATGTCTTATATTTTTAATATTTTTATTTTATAATAAATTATACGTAAAAATGAAAATAAATGAAAAAAATATGTCAAATTTTAAATCAAAACAAAAAAATAAAAAAATATTTACATATGATAATGCATTTGAATACTATCAAAGATCTTAAAATTTTTAATAATCGTAATAATAATTTAAGATCTTTTATATTCCACTCTAAAACTTATTTGCTGAATTGCAACAAAATTAATTTTTATATTTAGTCTTATTTGGGAAGTTAATCTTTTCCTATTTTTACAAAATAACACGGTTTTTAATTTATTATTTTTATGAGGGCATGGTTACTTATGACGAAACAAATAAGAATTCAAAATTGATTGACATTCTCATACATGAATACTTGACAAAAAATAGATATGTTAGAAGTGCAGATAGTTTTCGAATGGAAGTAGGTATTACAGATTATCCAGATACAGGAAAATCTTCTTTATTAGAAGAATGGTTTAATGTTTTTAACGAACTCTCTAATATACGTAGTGGTAGTCTAGTTGATAGAGGAAGTTTGGCAAATCTTGAAGCGATTATGATGAAAATATTGAATGAAAAGAGAAGATATAAAGGGAGATTACAACATAGGAGAGTGGATGATAAATATCGAAGAGATCATTATCAACAGCAAGAAAAAATACCACAAAATTATTATTCTGATCAAATGAGATATCAACATGAAATGATGAAAAGAAACGAAGAAGAGCCTAAAGGTTTCCCTCAAATACCAGAAGAATATAATGATTATTATGCCAAAGAAACAAAAAAACAATATTATGATAGACAAAGTATGGAACAAAATGTAAGTTCTTTTGAAACTGATACATATAAAGAAGTGTACGAAAACCAAGAGATAAAAAGAAGAGAAGAAAGACCAATACCCAGAGTAAAAGAAATAAAAGAATTTAATTTTCCATCAACCAAAATTACAAATATTGTAGGATGCAGAGAATTCAAAGCAATTATTTTCTCAACAACAGAAAGAGTCCTGCATATAATTGATCTGAAAACAATGAGAACTGATATTACATTTGAACCTCATCAAACCATTATAAAAGACATTAAGATCGTAGAAGCAAATGGAAAAGCTATCTTTGCAACATTTTCTCACGAAAAAGAGGTTAAAGTGTTTTCATTACTTAGAGATCAAACAGGAAGTTTAAGTGTAAAATTACTCGCAAACATAATGCTTAATAACACAGTTACTGCGCTTGCACTTGACAAAGATTTTGTATATGCCGTTGATATAGATTATGAAATGTCAAAATTTACACACGATGGAAATTTTGTCGCGAGTGCTAAGATGCAAGATGAAGTAAAATATATTATCCCCTTGTTCGAAGATCTTTTCCTTGTAGCTGATAGATCCATGTTATTTGTATTTGATTTCGAAAAGAGAATAATGTTAAAACAGCTGATTAAAGAAAGTCCACTTTTAATGAAAGAAAGCCATGGTAATTTCATAGTCGTACTTAAAAATTCAATTGTGACATTTGATTCTAAATTGAATAAGACAAAGGACTTAAAGTTTAGAGACAGGGTATATTGCTGTTCTACGTTAAATGAAGATAATATATTAGTTGGTTGTTATGAAGAAATATTGTTCTGTGGAGAACTTAATACGGCTATAAAAATTCAACAAAAAAGCATATCAGCCATAGAGGTGTTATATGTTTTTAATACTATTTTTATTATATCAGGAACAACCACAGGAGAAATTGTGTTATATGAATTAAGTTTCAAGTGATAATTTGATAATAAATCTAATTCTAAATTTATGGTGTCTTTTTACGTAATTTATTTTGTTTCCCTTTTAGTAATTTCATATGTTGTCATTTATTGATGGTTTGTAATAGGAGTTAAATGAGAAATATTAGATTTTATGATAATATTATTTTAAAGTATTTCTAATTTATTTGTTGTAAACCAGTTATTAATTTTAATTTAGGGGTTTCCTTTTGTAGTTGTATCATTTTATAATGTCAAATCTTTAAATAAAAATATAAATACTTAAAAAAATGGGAAGAAGTAAGATGAAATTTTTAGCTGCTGTTCTAGGATTCTTTGGTCTAGGTATCTTTTTATATTTTACAAAAACATCTGCAGGTAATACAGAATCTGGATCTAATAAAGAAAAAAATATTTCTAATAATGCGCATCAATATAATAAAATGTGTAATGCACGGGGTTCAACAAATAGAATACAAAATAAAAATAAGTAAGTATGTAAATGAAGATTTATAATTCAAAACTTTTTAAATGGAAAAGTGTTGTTGGGATTCAAGTCAATAAGCGAAATAACGATAAAAAAGTAATCGATAAAAATGGGCAAAATAAAATATTTGGTAGGAAGGAAATAATCAGAAAAAATGGACATTTAGATATGGAAGGTAACAGGAAAAGATTGACTAAGGATGATATAGTACATGTACATATTAATAATTATGGTACAAATAATAAATATACTGATAAAGAACAGGATTCCCGATCACAAGATGCTGTTTTTAGTAAATGCACATCTCAACACGAAAATATTACTAGTGATGTTACTAATAAATTTGATAAATTGGCTAATCCAAACGTTTCAAAAAAAATGACACTGATAGCTTCTCTAATATAGAACCATATAACGTGCTTAGAAAGAAAGCAAAACCTTTTCATTGTGATAATATGATTTTTAATTATTTACCAAGAGAAAAAAGTTACTATAAACCTATTGGAAGATGTGATGTTTCAAATGAAAAAGATGTTATATCCAATAATACCAAAAAAGAAAATACAACGGAAACCTTTGAATCTTCCCAAAGTTTTACTTTCCAAGAAGGATTAAATTTTTTTAGATCGAAAGTTCAAAAAGCTAAAAATACCGTAAAAAATAATAAAATATTTAAGGTCTTTAAAAGAAAGGCTGTTGATTCTATTTCAGAAGGTAAAGATTTAATACAATCTGTGTACACTAACATAAAGCAAAAGATTAATAAAAAGAGCTACGAAGATGTGGGACAAAATAATTTCTAAATTACGGGATGCTACTAAACAAGAAGATGATACAACAGTAAACTTTACAAAAAAGATATATAAAAAAGATAAGACTGCCAATTTAAACGATTCTAAGATACAAGGATATAACTCCCCAAACGAAAAAATAACAGATAATAAATTACAAATGGCTATACAATATAACGACGATTCTAACTTTGATTCATTTTCTTCAGATGATTATCAAACAACATGTAATTCACAAGTAAAAAATTTTAATAGGCTACACTGGTATGTAAACGATTCTAAGATACAAGGAGATAACTTTCCAGGTGAAAAAATAACAGATAATAAATTGCAAATGGCTATCCAATATAACGACGATTCTAACTTTGATTCATTTTCTTCAGATGATTATCAAACAACAAGTAATTCTCAAGTAGAGAATTTTAATAGGCTACACTGGTATGTAAACGACTGTGGAAATGATTGTTATAATAATAAAAACATAGATACAGGAAATTCAATATTTGAAGAATGTAAAGGATTAAAGCATTTAAATGAATATGATACAGTATGGAGTGATAGATATGAACAAACATATTAAGATTTAAAAATAAGAAACAGACAGATATGTAGTAAAAACTTAAAAAACTTTATTTAGCCTAGTGTATACTATAAATTAATATTTGTAATGCTATTACCAATATTAATAAAAGTTATAGCAAGAAATAAAAGAAAATAAAAATTCTTATATAAAAATAAATTGATCATAATAATGATTATCATTAAAAAAGTTATTTTAGTTTTTATATTATTTTATTGTAAGTGTAGAATAATAAATATTAGGTAAATCATATTTTATAACGCATTTTAACATTTAAAAAATTAATAAACCCTTTAGACAATAACTATCTGGATTTTTTTAAATGGAATTTTTACATAGAAATTTCCAACAATTTGGATTTTTATAACTTTTCTAACAATCTATTACAATTATTGGTTTGATTTTTATATGCTTTTTAATGGTATTTCGTAAAAAATCTGAATTTTCTGATTTAGTAACTCTAAATAATATATTATTGGTGTTCTTCTCTAAGATACAAAAAACACATATGGGGTTTACTACCCTTATAACGTTGTATTTTCCTCTCTAAATCGAACTTTCGTCTATTTACCCATTTATTTCTACCATTGATTTTAATTTTCTTTATTTGGTCATTAGAAATATATAATATCCTATTTATTGAAGCACACCAGTCTCTTTTTTAATATTTCTGTATCCATTCATAAATAATTTATGTAATTTTTGTTAAACTTATTTTAATATTGAAAGAAATAGAATCTTTTTGTATTGAAATGGTTTATTTATTATATTTCCCTTAAAGTGCTTCCATATATATCCGTTATTTTGTTTAGAAACTACCATATCTATTTGTTTTTTTTTGCATGTTCTATAACTAAAAGGGGTTTTAACACGTTTAAGCATTACGAGCATTGAATAATTTTACATGTGAAAATTCGTAGAGTATAATTGTTGTCGATTCATAATTATGGTGTTTTTTGTGAGTATTCAAAAACGAAATTGGCACAATAATTTATAAATATTTGATATATGTTATTTGAATTTACCAAAAATAATTTTATAAAAACAATTCAATAAATCAAATCTTCTTTTAAAATGTATTGCAGATTATGAGAATCTTTTAAAGAAGTTGGCTTTGTATTAATTTTATAATCTAAAAATTTCATCGAAATATAAAAAAGATATTATAAAACAATAATGTAAGAAGCGAAGAAACTTTATTGGATATAAGTATAATTGAAACAACATAAAATAAGAGCTATTCCGGACAATTTTATTTCGGAAAAATCCATATCGTCAAGATTGTTATACTTAAGATAAGTACCAATTTTTTTTTCATCATCGATTTTGTTAAATATAAATTTAGATGCCAATGTAATAAACTTCCCTTTACTATTTATTTTTCGATGTAATTTTTTAACAGTTTCATAAGCATCAAATTCTTTGAAAAAGTGATATAATATATACTCTTTACAATTTAAACATGTATTATTTGTAAGTGTCCCATATATGCTACCGCTCTTTTGAAACCCTAATTCATCGGCTAACTCATTCCTCCAATAAGATAAAATATGTACGTTTTGAAATAATTCGTTAGATGTTGTTATTTTACTTAATATATCATTCTTGATTTCTCCTATCATTTCATTAATATAAAATATAATATCAAAATTATCTTCTTTTTGTTTTATTGCATAATATGCTCTTTTTAAATGTTCGTATTGGGCATCATAACATTCAAATATTCCTGGCGTTAAAGATAAAATAGTGGAACTTATCATATTCGAATCTTCGTTCATGTTTCTGTATAAGATTAAAAATATCTCCTCGATAAAATCTTTTAATGTATCCTTTTTCTCTTTATCTAAATGTTTTACTATATACGTCATTTTAGATTTAATTCCATATAAATTTTTAAGATATTCTGTTATTTCTATATTTGTATCGTCTTCTTTAATATTTTTCATAATGTTCTCTTCCCAAATTTTTAAAATAAACTCCCCATTCAGAGAATGTTTTTTAGGTTTAGTTGGTATTATGGTTTTAATTTTATCTAAATTCCAACCAAAGGGACTATTAAACATGTGTTTATAAAATTCTTTTGCATTATAATGGAATGTATAGTTTTCGGGTAAATCAACTTCTATTTTTTCTATTATTTTATATGATATATCAAATAATCCCAAACAGTTAGTACCGCCATATAAAGATATATTATTATTCTTTAATGATATTACAAGATGATGTTTTTTATAATTTATTTCTTTAGGAAGACAGTTAATCATATTATTATTTAGATTTAAATATCTCAATGAAGGATGTATAAATATATTTTCATCTATTGTATTCAATCTATTGTTACTTAAATCCAATGTTATAAGATCGTTTAAATTTATAAAAAAATCATTAAAATATGATATTGTATTATTTCGCAAAAAAATATTTTGAATTGTATGAATTGCGGATAATCCACGTGGTATTTCAGTAAGAAAACACGATTCAAGTAATAATGTTTTTAAATTATTTTTTACATCAAGGTTTTCAAATAAATTAATTTCTTCGGATTTTTCGGATGCTGATTTACATATAACAGAAAGATATGTAAGATTTTTTAATAAAAATAGCTCTTTTATTATTTCGATTCTGTTGACTTCTATAAGTATTTCTAAAGATGTGTCACATGTGATTTCTTTTAACGAAATATTGTCGATACAATTTTTACGAATATCTAAATATTTTAGATTTCTTAGATTAAAAAAATTATTGTCAACTTCTGTAATTTCATTGTTGTGTAAATATAAATAATTTATCTGTGATAATGAGTCAGATGGAACTATCAGTTTTTTAATATAATTATGACCAAGATTCAGTTGAAATAAATTTTTAAAATATTCTTTTTTCAAAACGATATTACCTGTTATGTTGTTGTTCTCAATGCCTATATAGTTTAATAATGGTAGTTCAAATAAAACATCAGGAAAAGATCCAAATTTATTATATCCTAAATTTATTTTTTTCAGAGAGAGTAATTTTTTAAAATTCTCATTCAAAAAAATTAAATGATTATTATCTAAACTGATTAGTTCTAACGTGGGTGAAACATATAATTTAGGTATGTAATACAATCCCGTATTATCTAACCCAATCGATATAAGATTGGATTTATTCAAAATTTTAAACAATTCCTCATGTTTTAATAATGTTTTGTACCAATCGATTGATTCAAATAGACTTTCATTTTCAGATAAATTTAAAAAAATGAGATTTTTTAAGTTTGCTAAATTTTCAGATATTTGTATTATTTTGTTCCCTTTGAGATTTAAAGACTCGAGTTCTATTAATCTTCCTATCATTTTAGGCAATTCTGTAAGTTTATTTTTTGATAAATCTAAAGTTTTTAAGAATTTAAGGCAAAATATTTCATCTGGAATAATTTCTAAAAGATTACGAGACAGATTTAAATGTCTTAAATTCTCTCTAAACGCAAAGAAATACATATCTACCTTCTTTAACCCACTGTTTGTAATATTCAAAGTTTCTATCATTGTACATAAATTTATGATTTGAGGAAGTTTATGCTTATAATTTTTAAGCTTTTAAGCTGAAAATTCAATTCCCTATTTTCTTCGTTTATTTCAAACCAACAATCAGTTAGTAATAATTGATAAAAATATGGATTACTTTGATTCAAAACAAAATAACTTTGATCAGTCAAAACCCACCACTGCAAATATTCTCTTTTACTTAGTTTCACGCAAAGCGCACAAATGATAAAATAAAACATGAAATAAATATTTCTCTTTTTTTTTAAAAGCTTTTCCAGTTTGACAGAAATGATAGATATTTTCTTAAGAAATAAATTAAAATATATAAATTATCGACAATGAAATCTGTAATTCTATATGCTTACATATATAACTATGTTTATAAATATTAAAACATGACATTTAAAAACTCTAATATATCAATTAAACTTTTATATAAAATATTTTTAATTGATGTTTAATATAATTTCTATACCAATTAAAATTATTTTGGATGTAGCTGTAAAATATTATTTGAAAAATTTATAAAATTTAATTATTTGTTTTCTTTTAAGTTACAAAGATGATCTGTTGATATTTTAATTATTTAAACATTCTGTGATATTTTACAGTTTTTATTTCCATTTATGGTAATAAAAATATATTCTTTAAAATAAAACCCACATCCCAATTAAATTTTATGATAATTAGTAATCATTTTTTATTTAACTTTCTCGTATAGCGCCAAACATTATTGTTATGTGTGTAATATTTAATAATATAATTTATTTTGTTTATATTTCCCAATAACATGTCAAAATTAATATTTTTTAAACATAAATAATTCTATTCATTCACGCTCCAAAACATTTCTGTTTATATATCGCTTTCAATTATAACCATTTTATCTGTTTTCAAATATATAATAGTTAAATAAAAAATATTACAACTATACTTTTTTGACATAATAAATAAAAATATAAACATTATGTTGATTTAAATATTAAATCTTAATATTTTGAAAAAATCTTTTACAGTTTTAAGCAGATAATTTGTTGTTGTTAAGATTATGTTGAATCTTTAAAATTAACTTTATGTGGTATACAATATGATGTAGCTATTGGATTGAATATTGGTATTTACGAGAAAACTTTACTCATTATTACTTTATTTTATTTTGATTTTAAAAAGAATATCTTCAAATAAACTACAAAATTTTTTTGACAAACTTTTACAAAATAAACTATAAATTGATCTTAAAAGTATTAATTTTTTGATGAAGTTGAGATTATTTATACATATCTTCGATTTCTTGGATTGTTCCTTTGACGAAAAAGATACTATACTTTATAATTTGTTGAGCTCCCTTATATTATTAAGAATTGTAAAACCCAATATTTTAGAAAATACAAATAAAACTTCAAAAAAACATTATAAAATCTACAGATAATAAACTTTAACGTTTATTTTCTTTTTTCAGATACTATTCATTTAAAGAAACCTATCAAGCAGAAAGCCACAATCTACAGCGCTAGTAAATGCATATAGAAGCAGAACATATCCATTACCACCGTCATTAAAGTTATAAATAAACACCTCAGATAAATATAATATCCTATTAATCACATCATGTAATATCTTTATCATATAAAATAATAATATATCACTTTTAGTTTCTATCCAATATCCAGTAATGAATACAGTTGTTTGTTCTTTAATATTATCTAATTCCATACTCAATTTTTTCAATACTGCCGTATAATTACCTAAACATATAATTACTTTCGTATTTTCATTTACTTGTTTGAAAATATTTATTGTTGTGCAAAGGTTCATATACCTTGTGATAAAATAATCAATTAGTAAATAATAATATTCTGGGATGGTTAATACACATATGTTATAAGTATATTTTTTCATGAGATAATATGCACCTCTAAATATATTTACAATACATTTTATACTATGGTATGAAGATTCTTTACAAATATTAAAACTATGATATATCACATTTGTTAGAATCTTTTTTGGTATAATGTAAAAATGATAATTAATATAATCAAGTACGCTTTTTACTGTTTTAGTTGTTTCTATAATTTCTTCATAGAGCAGGCTTTTTATATAGTATATTTTTATAAAGAACTTATTTTTTAGTTCAGATATCGAAGATGGTATATTTGCTATACTTGTCTGTAGATCATCTGCATTCTTTTTTAACGTTTCCAGCAGAGGATTTGGCAGTTTGTGGTATTCATCATATTTTTCAATTTGTTTCCAGAACTGATCCCAACAATACGTTACATCTTCGTGAAAAAGACTAAAACTTTCTTCTATATCTTCTAATACCGGTGTTACCAAATACGCTATTAATTTTATTATATTTGAGAATAGTGATTTTAAATGATCAGTTAAATTATTATTTTCTACAAGTTTTTTTCCGTTTTTAGTTTTTGAGCTTTCGTCACTATTTTCTGTATTAATATTCTCTCTATCTTCGGTTGATATTTTACTGTTTTTGTTTAATTGCTTATCACTCTGATTCATATTTATTATACTTTTTTTATTGAAATCACACATCCTTATTGTTTGTATTTCACAACAGTTATTAGATTGATTCATTTGTATATCATTATTCATTATACTTCTATATATTTTTCCATTTCTACAGAATTTTCCACCCAAATATGTACAAATATTTTTGACTAAATTTTCATCCGTTGATTTATTTTTCATGATTTTTATTATATGAAATTTGTTTACTATTCTTTTTGTATAATAATTTTTAAGATTGTTTATATATCGTTTTTCTATGCATCTGTTACACGTATTTTCTACTTCATTATTCACCCCCATATAATAAACATGAATAACTTGTTTTATTACAATTTCGACTCTTTTACGGTTCTTCCGAGCTCTTATCATTCTAGAAAATTTGTTTCTTTTTATTTTGTTTAAACTATCAACTACGAAATTCGATGTGTTTATCAATACTGTTTTTAATGTATCTCTAATTATTGATATGTTGGAATAAAAGTTATGTTTATAACTTGTGAATACCGTTTCCAAATTATGTCTGACATTTCTAATAGTCTTTCTCATTTTAATACATACACATAAATTCTTTAAGTCATCCGGGTTTGCTACATCTAATCTTTGGGATAAATATTCATAATATATCTTTTTATAATCTATTTCTTCTTTACATTGAGTATCATTTTTTTCTGCTTTTATATGATTGTTTTCTGGTTGTTTGTTATATTTTTCTTGTAATTCTATATTGTCAATAGAATGTATTTGACTCATATTAGGCTCATCGTTATTGTATTTTATGTTATTACAATTATTATAATCACTTAAGAAAGTCATCATTATATGAATCAATGTTGTTAACATATGGTAGACAATATAAAAAATATTTATAGTAGTTGTTTGATTGTTTTTATATACAAACTAATTATTTATTTTGATAAAACGAAGAAACAAAAAGTTGAAAATTATATAAAATTATAGAATGGTTGGGAATAATTAAGAATATGAAATAAGATAAGCATATTTATATTTTTTCTATAAAATAATTAAGGTTTTTTCTTTTTGATGAAAAAATTGTTCGTATTGAATTATTTATTGATTTAATTTTTTCACAAAAAAATAAATAACCCATGAATACAGTTTATGTCAACGGAAATGAAGTAGAATTTAATGAAGATGAAAGAGCATATCATATTATCAAAAAACTTAATCTTAAAGATATAATAGTCTGTAAGATAGACAATGTGTTGTCTGATCTTAACACATCATTAAAAGCTGGGAATAAAATAGAGTTTTTGACATTTGAAGATGATGAAGGAAAGAAGGTATTTTGGCATTCCTCAGCACATATTTTGGGTTATGCTCTAATGGAATTATATCCAGATGCAAAATTAAGTAATGGGCCACCTATCGAAGAAGGGTTTTATTATGATTTTCTCATAGATAAAAAAATTTCTGAAGAAGATTATTCTGCTATTGAAAAAAAAGCACTTGAAATCATAAAGAGAGCAGAAAACTTCGTAAAGACAGTGGAATCAAAAGAACAGTTGTTAGAAAGATATAAAAACAATAAATATAAAACATATTATATAGAAAAAGGAGTTGAGAAAGAAAGTAGTATTTATACAGTAGGGTCTTTTGTTGATTTTTGTTTAGGCCCACATATTCCAAACGCAAAGTTGATCAAAGCTTTCAAAATAATAAATCACGGTGGTTCTTATTTTTTAGGTGATTCAGAAAACGATTCATTACAGAGAATAAGAGCAATATCTTTTCCAAATAAAAAGCAAATGAAAGAATATCTGACATTTAAAGAAGAGGCGAAGAAAAGAGATCATAGAAAATTGGGAGTAGCTCAAAATATGTTCTTTTTCAATGATTTAGCACCTGGATCTTGTTTCTTTTTACCGGATGGTGCACATATTTACAATAAATTAATGGAATTCTTGAGATCAGAATATTTAAAAAGAGGTTATGAAGAAGTTATAACACCCAATTTGTATTCAACGAAGTTATGGGAGATCTCCGGTCATTTACAAAATTATAAGGAAAATATGTTTGTTTTGAATGTTGATGGACAAGAATCAGCCCTTAAACCTATGAATTGTCCTGGTCATTGTGTTATGTTTTCTCACACAGATAGATCATACAGGGAACTTCCTTGGAGAATCGCAGATTTTGGTGTTTTGCACAGAAATGAACTCAGTGGTACATTATCTGGATTAACGAGAGTTAGAAGATTTCAACAAGATGATGCACATATATTCTGTAGAAGAGATCAAATATTCGATGAAGTAAAAGGATGTCTTGATTTTGTTGAAACTGTTTATTCCGTATTTAATTTTACTTTTGAATTATTACTAAGTACTAGACCAGAGAAATTTTTAGGAGAAATCGAAGAATGGGATGATGCAGAAGAGAACTTAAAGAAAGCGATTACGGCATCTGGGCATAACTATAAAATTAACGAAGGAGATGGTGCTTTTTATGGTCCAAAAATTGATATTATCCTTAAAGATGCTTTACACCGTAAAATTCAATGTGCTACAATACAATTAGATTTCCAACTTCCTCAACGTTTTGGATTGAAATACAGAGATGAAGAAGGAAAACATGCTACACCTGTAATGGTACACAGAGCCATTTTAGGTAGTCTCGAACGTATGATGGCCATAATTATAGAATCATATGGTAAAGTTTTACCTTTCTGGCTTTCACCTCGCCAAATAATCATCATTTCTATTGGCGTAAACGATTATGCTGAAGAAATTAAACAGGAGTTACCATCATACAAAATAAAAATTTTAGATGATAATTCTTCAGTCAATAAAAAAGTATTAAAAGCATCAAACATGGGATACAATATCATAGTGGTAATAGGAAATAAAGAGAAAGAAAATAAAACAGTTACAATTAGAAATTTAAAAAATACAACTATGAGTTTAGATGAATTTAAGGATTTATGTGCTAAGATGAGTGAGATGAAGAAAGAATTAGAGTATTTTTTTGAATAAAAACACTTTAATATAAATTTTTTTATTACATTTTCTACACTCCTTTACAAATAAAATTATACATCCTTTTTAAAAAAATATTACTGTATCTTTTTTTAGTAATACAATAAAAAATTACTTGAAAAATTACCAAAATGTAAATATCATAAAAAATATTGTTCTGGAATAACAATAAAAATATTTTAATCAATTAAAAAAGTAATACAAGATTTTTAAAACAATACACCATGATACTTATTCAGATAAATTTTTTAATAATTTCTGTATTATCCTCAATTACTTATTCTTCATTATTAAAAAGTATAGCTGAACAGATTCATATCCTATAAATATCTTATTAAATAATTATTATAAATATGAATAATATAAATATAGTAAATAAGAGATATAATAAATATAATCAATATAATAAACAGAGTATATAAGGAATATAATAAATATATTTTAGTTAATAACAGTTATTTTTATATTATCCTTTCTAATAAATATCAATATCGAACATATAGATAATTATAATATAGAATCAAAGTATAGTATAATAAAATATTATCTTGAAATTTGTAATCTTATTTTGATGTGACATGTTTATATTTTATTGAATTTATTATTTAAACTTTTTTATACAATAAATATAAACACAAAAAATATAAATAAAAGGATTTTAATAATAAAATATTATTTTTTCTATAAAATGCAAAAATATATTTTCCACTTTTTTCAAAAAAAAGGATTTTTTAGAAATTGATTGCATATTATGTCAAATATATAAAATTTAAAAGGAGATTGGTTTCTATTTAAGCTGAATAAAATACAACCCCATGGCTATCGACTACAGTAAATTACGACCAATAAATCAACCACAAACTGCTGAGATGCAATGTTCAAGTTGTGAAGGAACTATTTATATGAAGACTTTACGTGTTGATGTTCCTGGGGAACAATCAGCTATTCTTTCAACGATAATATGCGATCCTTGTATGATTAGAGATTCTGTATTGATTCCAATATATGAGAAAAATGAAAATGGTGGTGTTATTATTAGCTGTGATTTTGATTCAAAATCAGATTTGGATAGGTTTGTTACTATCTTTCAAAATTCAAAAATGAGAATAGAAAAAGGATCCTTTTTCTATGAATGTCAAAGTATGAATGATTTTTCTTGTTGTGTTGAACATCTTGTTATCCATGGAATGGTTCAACTATAAGTCTTAAAGATTCTGAATCTACATCTACCTCAGATAAAAATAAATCTAGCTCATCATCATTTTCTAGCTCAGTATCATCATCTTCCATAAAATCTAAAGGTGATGCAGAAACAGCTGTTGCAATTTTGAAAGAAGTACTTCATAACGGTGTGGTAGATATTATAATAGAAGATAAAAGTGGATTTTCTAGAATTTGCCCAGTTGGTAAAAGATTATCAGGTATGGAGTTAGATAACCTTTCTGAATTTAACGATCCTAAAGTAAAGCATACTTGGACAAAATAAAAAATAGGTTAAAGTATCTCTTTTAATTTTTTTTTATTTATAAAAATTTTCTTATTGATAGTTATTTACTTTTTGATCATTGATATACTATATTATTGGTTTTACTACAAATATTCATTGATCTCATTTAACCTTATGGTTCGTAATTTCTTGTTTCCTACAAAAGAAGTATTAAATTTTATTTACTTTTAACCACTTAATCTCTAGATAATTATTATTTTGAGAATTATCTGCTTCATTGATTCCAAGTTTTAATAACATTCTTAAATGCATTTGTTATTGTTATATTCATTACATAATAATTATTTAGTATATTGGTTGTAATTATATAATTTAAGTATATTTTCAATATAACATTAATATCAAAAAACAAAAAAAATTTAGTTATACTGTACATCCCAATAGTATCTCATTTAAAAATCTCGTATAAAATACAAATAAATCCATTAAATTTAATTTTTATTTTCCAAAAAAAATATTTTTAACTCATCCCAATGGTATTTGATTTATATCTAAGATTGATAAACATGGAACAAGAATTTTCATTTAAAATTTTAATAAAAACAAACAATAAAAAATATACTATGGTCATACACAAAGATATCTTCTTTATAACAGCTATGGATAGAAACACAGAATTATGTTTTATTTTAACTATGGAGAATATTTCTTATGAATCTAAAAAATATATTGCAAAAGAATTATATGAAAAAGGCAACATTGAAGTAACATTCACAGATAGAAATACACAAAAAAATATAAGTAAGGTTTTGTTTGTTTCTAAAACATTGCAAAATAAGGATTTTTATAAAGAATATTTTAAACATCCTATAATTATTGGGCACAGAGGATCTGGTTCAGATAATTACAATAAGAAAAATAATATATTTGCAGATATAACAGAAAATACAATTGATAGTTTTAATAATGCGCATAAACTTAGCATCGACTGGATAGAATTCGACGTACAATTAACAAAAGATAAAATACTAGTGATATATCATGATTTTAATTTCAACGGGATTCCAGTGAATGAATTAAATTTCGCTGAAATAAAAGAAAAAATGAAAAACATTTGTACTTTAGAGGATGTGTTTAAAAAGGTTCCTGCTGATATTGGCTTTAACATAGAGATAAAATATGATTCTAATCATAAAACGAATATTTCCCCAACAGAATTTCTATCATATATAATTGAAATCTGTCAATCTTACAATAGAAAAATATTTTTCACTTCTTTTGATCCGGATATTTTAGTACTTCTAAGAAATAATGGGTATCCTTTGTTTTTATTATTTGAATCGCTTGATTACAAAGATATTATACAAATTAACTTACAATCTGCATATAACTTTGTTAAGAATATGGGGTTTCATGGACTTATTTTAGATTCCAATTTAATAACAACTGAAATAGAAAAAATGAATGATATTATAATTTTTGCTTATGGGGATAAATGTAATTCTAAAAAGTGGATAAAAAAGTTTATAAAATATGGATTATCTGGAATAATCACAGATGATATTAAAAATATCAATTCATCGGTATTTGAAATAAACTAATTATTTTTATCGTATTCGGTTAATTATATGTTCTGATATAATATATGGATCACAAAACAACTCTTTATTCATTAAAGAATTTATGATAAATATACGTTAATTATATCTAATACTTTAATAAAATTATAAAATAATGTAATTTTGAATTTTAATTTTTTTAATAAAACTTTTATTTATAGAGGTTTCCTGGTCGATTACGGTTTACGACCCCTGGTTCCTAAAACACATTTAAATTTGTACTAACTGGTTTCGACACATATATACATTAATTTTATTGTGTATTATATATTCCAGAATATTAGGATTTTTCGTATGATGCACATTACTGTCTCTCTCGGTTTTTTAAGAATTCCTAGTATTTACATTTCAATTATACTAAAAACATTTTTTTCTTCGTGTCTAATTATGATTTAAGGTCTTGGATTTCTTGACACACGTAATATCCTCAGAAAAACTAATTTCGCTATATATATGCATTAATCTCATCTTACTTTATATTCCAGAAAGTTATGTTTTGTAAATGTTATATTTCTTCTTTCTCATCCAGTCAATGACATTCTAATCTCCTTATTTACATAGTGTTGATAGAATCGTCAATCAATATTTATTATCAAAAGAATAAATATTGTATTATGGGGGTGGGTGTGATAATTTTATTAATTAATTAAAGTTTTATATATGAGAATGTGATTTTTAAAATATAATTTATATTAAAACACATTCCTCCAGAAGCAAAAAAAAAGGATTTCCACAATATTATTTTTTATATCCGTCAAAAATAAAAAATATGTCAAATTTTGTAAACAAAAAAACAATGGCACTCAACCCCATGTTTACTGAAATAATACGTATAATTTGTATATCATTATTTGTTCATGATATTTTAGGTTATAACCTGTCAAAACAATTTAAAACATATTTTAGTAGTATTTTTTGTGGAAGATCTATGTATTTTACTGTATTCAGCTTAGGAATGACCATAATAGCATTGTTAACTGGAATAATAAGTAGAATAACAAAGCATAAAAAATTGAAATCAATTTATGAAATATGTCTTGTAGTAGCGTTTACAGCAGAAACTATAGTAACAATAACGTTTTGGCCTTTATATATTTTTAAACAAGATCTTTTATACAGTGATGTTCTCTCTAAAAAAGAAATGATTGATAAAATATACACAGATATAATACAACATATTCTTCCTTTTATAGTTTTGATTTTTGAAATCTGCATTATCCCTCTTAAAATAAATATTAAGCAAAAAACCTTTGCATTCGTATATTCAACATCATATATGTTATGGGCGCATTATTTAGCATCTAGAAATAATATATGGGCATATCCATTACTCAAGAAAATAACGCCTTTATTCAGAATGTTATTGGCAACAACACTTACAATGATAGGATTAATAATTTGTGAATATCTTTGTATTTTTGTTAATCGTATTCATTTTAAAAAACGATCTTCGAAAGAAAAAAAAATGTAATGAAAATTTTTATCTGAAGAAATTACAGAATCGTTTGAATTTATCAATAAAAAAATACTTTTTTTTAATGATTTATCGTATTTCAAAAAACCATTACGTGATGGTATATGATTTATTTAATTTTTGTTTAAAAATATTCTTCTATTTCTTTTACTTATACTACCCAACCACCTTCTATGTTATGTACTTCTGTTTCTTTTCTTAAAATCCATTACATAACAAATATTTTATTTTATTCTTTAGAATTATACAATATTTCATATATTCTTCTATATTTCTCATTTCTTATATTTTTAAGATTCGAACATTCTTCTTCTAGTTTTTCCTTTTCTGTCTTTACTATATCAAGTATTTCCATTACTTTTTTATCACCTTCTTCTATCTCTTCTATTATTTTAGTCATATTCATAACAATCACTTTTTTTTCTTCCATATTGCATAATTTAAGAAACAAACATTTATTTCTAAATTTATGTAAAGTTTATAATATTAAAGAAAACAAGAATAAAAGAAAGAAAAACATCAATGCTTATTTATACACAAGATAATATTATATTTTAGTTAAGAGTTTGTAATATTAAGAAAATATTTGAGTAATCTGGTCATAATATTTTCATTTCCGAAATTTTATTATTACCCCTATGGAATGGTTAGATAGAAAAGAAACATATTCTACTGATTTACTTTCTTCTGATAAATTATGGACGGACGATCAATTGATACTTTCGTTTTCTAATTTTATAAACTCTTTTAGTATAGATAATATATTTATATACAGAGAGTCTAAAAGAATTAATTTAGATCACATTGCTACATACGATGAAAACTTTTATAATCAAATACTTTTAAGGCCTGAGCATTGTTTAGAATTATTTTACAATTTCAATCAAGATTTTGAACTTTGGAGTGAATGTAATGTGAATTCTATAAGAGAATTGGATAATTCTAAAATTAATAGATTGGTTAAGATACGAGGAATTGTTGTATCTGCTTCATCTTTATTTACAAAACCTAAAAAAGTATATCTTAGTTGTAAAAGTTGTTTAGAAGGATTTCTATCGGATATAATACCAAGAAACTGTAAGAGCGAATGTGGAATAGATCCTTTTACTATTGTACCAGAAAGGAGTCAAGTAGTGGATTCACAGAAGGTTAAAATACAAGAAGAATTTGAAGATATACCAGTGGGAGAGACGCCAAGGCATTTGGATTTGATATTGGAAAATCAATTTGTTAATAGAGTAATTCCAGGAATGAGTGTAACATTCTATGGTATTTTTACTGTAAAAAATTTGGATAAATTTTCTTTCAAATTTTTAAGAGTGATAGGTATAGAAGAGAAGAATAGAAATATATTAAATTTTACAGATGAAGAAAAAGAAAGATTTATGGAACTTTCAAAAAATAATATTTATGATAAGATAGTAAAAATGATAGCACCATCGATATTTGGACATGAAGAAGTAAAAAAAGTTTTAGCTTGTATGTTATTTGGAGGAACTAGAAGAGTTTTAAAAGATATTACGCTCAGAGGAGATATCAATGTTTTACTTCTAGGAGATCCTGGAATAGCAAAATCCCAACTTTTAAAGTTTATCCACCTTATATCACCAATATCTGTATACACCAGTGGAAAAGGATCTTCTGCTGCTGGGCTTACTGCCAGTGTAATAAAAGATAAAAATGGAGATTTCTATTTAGAAGGAGGAGCATTAGTTCTAAGTGATAATGGTATATGTTGTATAGATGAATTTGATAAAATGGAAGAAGGTGATAGAGTAGCTATTCACGAAGCTATGGAACAACAGACAATTTCTGTAGCAAAAGCAGGGATTACAACAGTTCTTAACACACGTGCATCTATATTAGCTGCAGCCAATCCAAAGTTTGGAAGATATGATGATTTTAAATCACCAATGGAAAATATAGAATTTGGAGCTACAATACTTTCAAGATTTGATTTTATTTTCATATTAAAAGATGAAAGTAACAAAAAACAAGATCTACAGTTAGCCAAACATATTTTAAGTGTATCAGTAAAAAAAGATATTAATACTGAAGAAAATGATAATAGTAATAAAGAAACAATAACTAACAATAAAGAGGAATTTAGAGGTTTGGAAGAACTTAGAAGATACATCAAATATGCAAAAACAGTCAAACCTTCTCTTACAGAAGATGCACGTATCAAATTATCTAAGTTCTACATTAACACCAGAGAAAGTGTAAGACAATCATCCAAACTTTTAAAAGAAAATACCATACCAGTAACAGTCAGACAATTAGAAGCTATAATTAGAATGTCAGAAAGCTTAGCAAAAATGGAACTTAAAGAAAAATGTACATCTACCCATGTAGAAGAAGCTATTAGATTATTTACCTTAAGTACTATGAGTGCTGTTAAAGAAGGATATTATTTAGAAGGAATGGTAAGAAACGATATTCTCAAAGATCTTAATGAAATTACAACAAAAATAAAACAAATAGTACCAATAGGCAGTGGGAAAAGCTTAGAAAATATCGTTGTTAACTTAGAAGAATACGATAGAGAGAGAGTGTGTAGAGCTGTTAATTATATGGTGAAAAAAGAACAAATGGTTTATAAAGACAAAGGAAGAATTGTAGTAAGATTACCATAAGAATTAAAAATTAATATTTATTCGATTGAATGTTTTTTATTATACATTTGTATTATATTTTTGTATAGCTTTCAATTACGTTTTATTCATTATTGTTTTTATTTGAGATGGAATTCGTTACTGTAATTATATTATGAAATAATACAAATTATCTTCATATTCATTTTAAATGTTGCATCATTTCATTTCTATAATTGGTAGAACATATATCATAAATCAAATCCGGTATTTATAATCAACTTCTATTGGTTTCTATTTTTCTTTAATAATAAAATATAAAAATAAAATACAATTGAAAATAATATTTTTTATTTTTTTATATAAAACTTTAATATTTTGTAAATGGATCTAATTTTCTTCCAATATTTTTAAATTTCTGGAAACTTGCTATCTGTTCTGGTGACATATCTCTAATAGCTCTAAAAACCTCTAGATTATAATAATTTAAATTGGTTCTTGGACATGTATATTTGGCAGGTAATGCTGTAATATCACATACTTTGGCAGGTGGATATATAGAAATTCTGTTCATCAGGGAATAAAAGTTTGGATCTTCTTCTGTTATTTTCTTTAAATTTTGTTTTATTCCTTTATATTTTTTTATTCCTATTTTTGTTTTTTTATTGTTTTTAAAAGGATATTGTTTTGTTGTAGCCATTTCCTTGGGGTGTTTTTTCATTATATATTTATTATCAGATACATTTATAATTTAAATGTTTCACATTTTTAAAAATCATGATTTTAATCTTTTTGAATACAAAAATGTTGTGGTATATGTATTATGGAATGAGAAAAAATATTAAATTATTTATTATATGATTATGTGATCATTTTCATATTACAATAATAATTTCTTTGTTTTTAAAGAATTTGTAGTAATTACTGAGTTTGTCACTATTATAAACACGAAAAATTCTAAGATTGTCACAAAAACAAAGATTTAATACTTGCCACATTCAAAATAAAATATTTTGGAGTATAAGATAGGATCAAACTATCTAATGTAACACAAAATAAACACAAAATAAATAACTTCAAAATAAAAAAAATACTGAAAATGTTATGTTACATCTATTAGGAAACTTCTATAAATAAAAGTTTCTTATTTTAGATCAAAAGAGTTATTGTTTACCAATCATTTCAAAATAAATATGATAGTGAAATATATTTTATGAAATTTCTAATATAAAATAATTTTTAATTCTAAAAAATTATTCACAGATGGATCACATATGAAAATCTTCTTAATTAACAAAATCTTATTCAATCGATATAAATATTTTCTTATTTTTTTATTTCGTAATGATCGTATATATGAATATTTTATAAATTCATTTAAAAATCCAATAATTTTTGTCCAAAAATCCTCTGTTATTCTTTGTTCTAATATTTTGGGCCTTTTCTCTATAAATTTAACATTATCACTCCGAGGATCTCTTGGAATGAAAATTGTCTCCATTGTTTTGATATGAAATTATTTTTTAAAAAGAAATTATTGGATTATCAAAATAATAATGGAGACAGTTTCCATTCTATTTGTTTTTATTGATAAAACATAATAAAGAATGTGGAACAATGAAAATAATAATATTTATTAAGATGTATATTTTGACGTAAATATAAACTGATAAATGAATCTTAACTAAATTTTCTTATCTTCAGAAAATATAAACTGATAAATATTTTAAGAAAATGTTAATTGGATTATTTTAAATGTTTATAAGTTTTACTTTTGTGGTAATATGGTTATTGAATTAATAAAAAAATAGATCAATAATAAAAAAAACGTTAAATAATAAAATCAATTAGTAATCAATAATAAAAAAATGGATATATTTTTGTTTAACTTATCTTTTTAGAGACAATTTAATATTTAAAATAAAGAAGAAAATTAAATAAATAATTAAAGTGTTATTTAAAAAAATAAAATTAAATATTATTTTATTATTCGTAAAAAATATTTTGATAATAAAAATAAAATTACAAATAAAAAGATATTCAACTTTTTTTTTCGTTTTAACAGGAAATGGTATTCATAAAATTTATTTTAAGAAATTTTTACTTCTAAATTATTTCCAGCGATTAAAACCATCTCTACCCATTTGTTGGTAATAATCATATTCTGGTGTAGAATTATAAGACGTATAATTTTTAGAAGAAGATATATTTCTGATATTAGGATATCCTGGCTTATAAAATAAGGATCTATTCTGTTCTTGTTTCATTTTTATTTCTGCATTTTCTTTGATATTCTTATCTTTGGCTCGTCTGTTCTGAAACCATATTTGTACATTTTTCATTGGTATACCAACTCTCATTGCTATAGATTCTTTGAGATCTGTATTAGGATGGTGATTAAGATTGAAACAATCTTCTAATATTGAAATCTGGTTTTCAGAAAGTTTAGTACGTGGTCTTTTATTGGATTTTGGTTTGTGGTAACTCTTTAATACCTCGTGTGTAGAATCAATAAATTTAACTGCTTTAAAAGGCGAATTTCGACCCATGACAGGGGATTCAAGAGAACATTTAAGTGTCTCTCCTTTAAAAAAGCAAATTGACATTAGTCGATTATTGGTCATTAATTAAACTATTATTTACTAAATAAGCTTTCTTTTATCAAAAAAAAATATTTATTTTGATACTAAAAGTTTTTGTAAAAAAAATCGGGTGTCAACAAGATTGATTTAATAATGTTCTTCATAAAAATAAAATACATTTTTTTCAAATAAAATCAAATTAAAAAAGAATGAATTAGATTTGGGTTAAATTTTTAATAAAACATCAAATTCTTAAAATCTCTTTTTTTTATTTTTACAAAGAAACTAAAAATAGAATATGAAATATTATTTTTCAATTAAAATATAAACTTACATTTTTTATTAAAAATCTATGAATTAAACTTATATCTTTTATTAAAAAACCATGAATTAAACTTTATTTTTAGAGTAAATAGATAAGAAAGTTAATTTACTTTTTAAAGAATTTTGTAATTAAAAGTATAATTTTCCAGAACTAAAAATTTTGTACCATCGATATAAATGTATTTATTATCTTTAAATAACTATTTAAAAAATTTTAACTAATTTACCATAAAAAACATTTCGTATTAAATTTATAAGAATAATGAAGTAAGGAATAATTGCAAAGAAACATTTACTTATAGTCGTACTTAATAAAATAGATATAGAAATATAGTAAGATTATAAATATAATAGAAATGTGATAAAAATATAACAGAGTTATAAAGGTATAATAGAAACGTAATAGAAATATAACAGAGTTATAAAGGTATAATATAATTATCATATATAAAATAACCTTATATTTTCATAATTCTATCATATTTCAAATAAATAATAAATAAATTTTTTTAAGAAAAAAAAATATTTATTGAACTATAAATTTTTTATCCATGCAAAAAAGAGTAAAAAAGAAAAATGAGAATGTTGAGAAGAAGAGGAAATTTGTGGAATTTAAAGAGGAAGAATGTAAGAAATTTAGAATAGTTGCAAAAAATATACCACAAGATGCAACTGAGATCGATTTAAAAAAATATTTTGGAAAAAATTGTGAGATACGGAAACAATTATTGGACAATAAGTTTAAAGGTACAGTGTTTGTTCAGTATAAAAATTATAAGGATATGTATGAAAGATTAAGAAATAATGAGGAATTTAACAATAAGAAAATAAAAATGTCATATTGTTTACCAAAAGATAAATATTTACAAAAACAAAAGGAAAAGAATGAGACAGAGAATAATAATAGTGTAGAATATAAAAACGAGAATAAAAATAGAATAGAATATGATTCTAGTAGTGATATGGAAGTCGAAAAGAAAAAAGAAAAGATAATTAGAAACCAGAAGGAGGAAAAGACTTTTAAAACCCAGAAAGAGGATAAAATAGTTAGAGATATAGAGGAAAGCAGTGAAAATAATGAAAATACAACAGACTTAGATATTTATAATTTATCTTATAAAACAACAAAAGAAGAAATAAAAGAATATTTTGAAAAATATGGTAAAATTACAAATATAAAAATGTTCAAGAATAAAAATAATTTTTTTACAGGAATATGCAAAATAGAATTTTGTGATCTGAAAAATATTATATTTTCAAAACCATTATATTTCAATCAACGATTGATAGAAGTATTCCGTAAAAAAGAAATAAAAGTTGGTGGTGAAAGCGATACAAGAATATTCCTTTCTAACATAAATAAAAAACTTACAAAAGAAGATATAAGAAAAACATTAAAAGAATATAAAATTAGAAATATAGATTTAAGATCTGATCAGAAAAAAGATAGAAATTTCGGATATTGTTTTATTCAATTTAAAAATGAAGATGAAGCACATGAATTTATTAAAAGCTATGATAATTATAAAATACTAGGAGAAAAGTGTGTTGCTGAATTAGCTTATGATAAATATAAGAATAAATAATAGAATTAAAATATATTACTTAATGTAGGATTATAATAATAAGCAATTAAAGTTTTTTTTGCTTTAATGGAAATTAAAAATAATAATAACAGATAAAACATAAATATGCTTTTTTCAAAAAATTATAATGAATACCCAATAATAAATTATTTTAATAGTCGATAATTATTTATGTTTTTATTAGCATACCATATTTACATGGCATTTCATAAATTTTGGTAAAAAACAACATAATTAAAATTTAATTAGTTATTATATTAGAATTACTTTTTTACCTCAATGAGTGGTATTGTAAAATGCAAACATGACAAATTGATGGAGGTCCTATTTACTAATATAAAAATATTGGATAAAAGTAAGTCGGTAAAAGAATCGATATAATGTACCAATCTATTAGGACTAACCGTTTATAGAGTTTTAGCATTCCTCATTGAAAACCCTGGTAATAGATTTGGTGGTTTTCAAAAAACGTTGTATGAAAAAAACGATCAAGCTGATAAAGAAATAATTGTAAGAGAATATGGTATAGCTGGTAATTATCTTACCTGATAAATGCAAATGAAGTATATCTTTCCGACTGTATTAATGTACCCAAACACACTTTTTGTAAGATAATCAACAGTAACGTTTTAAAACGGATAAACTAGAAAAACAAGAAAAGAAGTTGCAGACATGTTACAAAATATTTTTAACAAAATAAATCCATTTACGAAGAAGAAAAACTAACTTTTTTAATGTGAATAATAGAAACATACTATCATTATGAAGATAAACCAGAATTAATTCAAGATTCATCTTCAATTATAAAAGAAGAAATTCAATTACTAATCGTTTAATATCTATTATTATAATTATGACTCAACTATTTTCTAAAAAAATTAGACATTGTTGATAATACAGTTATTGCACTTTTAGATCAATAAGGTTTTAAACATAATACGACTATATATAATGTTTCTTGTTTAAATGGCTAGAAAAAAAATATTTATTGCAATATTATTATTGAAATAAAGATATGATTATAATTCTGCCGAATAAGAGATAATAGAAATATTCTCAACTCTTAAATTTGATATATTTAAAAACATAACTGGCGGTAGAGATGAAAAAGGAGATATTGAGATATTTTTAAATTGGGGAAATATATTAATAGAAGAATTTGGATTCAAAAAATGGTCAATTTATTTGGTAATGTGTTTTTGATATCAGTACTTTATGATAAAAGATATATAATTGAACAATTTTTTAGTAAATTTACTTTGCAACCAATAGTAAATGAAATCAATAAATATCTGATAAATAAAGAATACGGTTTAACATTATATAATCAATTAAGAGAATATTTAATTAATAAATTTGTGAGGATTTAGATTTGAATAATTTATTTGGATATGAAGAAGTTAATAACTTTGCATTTTTTTAAATACAGAATAAAGATATTCGTATACCTTTAAAGTTGAAAGTTTATTTTTATAAAAAAGCAGTTCCTGAAGAAACGGATAATGAAAGAATTGAATAACAGGTTTTAAATCTGTGATTCACCTTAACATATTTTTAAAATATATATTGAAACGATAAAAATCAATGCTAAATAATCATAAAAAGTTTAAAACTACATTGAAAATTTGTTTATATTTTTTTAAACTTTTAAATAAAATTTTAGAATCTAAGTATACATTTTAAAATATAATCGATTCATATTTTTCTAATTCCTAAATAATTACCTAGAAAATAAAGAAATTATACATTTATATTCCCATTTTTAAAATAAAATAGTATAGCTAATATCTAATAAAATACTGTTTTTATAGGAATAAAATATAAAATAAATTTAAATGCATTTATTAGTCTATAATTAATTTTCTTTTTGGTTTATTTCTCTTTTCCACCGTTCAATAGTTTCATCTTTCATTTTGAAACTTTCTTTTAAAAATTCACCGGGGTTTTTTATATCTTCTGCATTTGTTACTTTTATTTTTGCTTTAAAATATCCTTTGGGTTGCTGTAAATAAAATTTTGCCAATGATGGTATTTCTTTAGTTCCATCAGTACTGAAGTATTGTAATGTAACATCAACAATTTTCGTTAAATATTTTTTTGAATTAGGTTGTAAGATTTCAAAACCCTTTATTCTTGGATATAAAACATTTGTAAATGGCTCTATATTTTTTTCTCTGCAAAAAGATTCTGAAGCTTTTTGTTTTTCTTTTGTAAATCTTGTTCCTTCAGGATATACTACCAACCATGTCGGAATCTTGTGTTGTTGAATAAACCTACACCAATTTTTAAGTTTCTCTTTATCCTTTTTTATTGATCTGCTTATAAAACAAAATTTAAGAAAATAAATACCTGTACCTATAAACGGTATAAATATAAGCGAAGTTTTTAACACATATTTTAAATTTTTCAACATTTTCTTTTTCTTTGTAATTTCATGTAATACTAAAAAATCTATAGCAGCAACATGATTGCTTAATAAAATACAATTGTCGTAATCTTCTATCTTTTCCAATTCTTCTATATCTTCAAATTCAATATGTGAAGTAAGATTAAATATTATACTATAAAGGTTCCATATAATATATGTGAATATATCGATACAAAGGTTATACAACCTTTTTGAGTAAAAATTTTAAAAATTGGACATAAAACAGGTAAACATATTGAAGTAGATCCAATAATAAAGGTTAAAAGGAATAATAAATATTTTTTCAAAAGTATAATTATCATGGGTGATTATAAAATATCTTTTTTTTATAACAAACATTAATACATGTTTCAATAAATATCAATAATACATAATTTGATAAATTGTTCTTGAAATCAATTCAACATAATTATTTATTGATATAACATCAAAAATTTTTAATTTACGTCATAAAATATATTTTATTATTTGATGAAAAACATTAATATATAATTTTTTTATTTAAGAATTATTTATTTTTATTCCCTAAAAAAATAATATATTGGTTTTTATTGTTTTTTAGCTTTAGAAGAAATCAAATTAATTTACCGTTTATGGTTTTTCATAATTATTTTATAATGAGAAAACAATTTAAATGTACAACAAAACAATCAGATAAAATAAATACGTAGAGTTGATGAAATTACTTTTTACTTATTTCAACAGTTTTTTTATTGTTGTTATCTGGAGATGTTTCTACTAAATAAATATTATCATCATCCAATCTTTCCTTTTCGTATAAAATAAAAATAAGTGATAATATTATAGGATAATTTATTTTCATAATAAAATTTTCTTGTAACCTGATTGATCGATTCTATGTACCATTAAATGTTGTTCTATTTTTTTTGATAACCTTAAATCCAATTATCTGTCAATTTTATTGAGATATATTTTTGTTCTCCTTTTTTCTAGAAAACTTTCATCGGGGTTCTCCTTTATGAAAGAAGGTTCGATTATAGATACGAAGGCTGAAGAGAATAATACTCCTTCAAGAAAATCTACTGACAATTCATGTCAGGCAAGAATTGGCCTTATAAATGTAAAGGAAGCAGATAAGCAAATAAAGACATTATTTTCTTCTAAAGACCAATCTGAACACGTAACAATGAGAGATTCATTTAGAGAAGCAAAGCCTACGATTGAAGATAGAAAAAAGAGTCTTGAAGTAATATATAATATATTAGAATATTTAGTATTATCTCGAGGCCTTGAAAAAGAAGGAATTTTCAGAAAATCCGTTGTCCATATCAAAATGATAGAAATATCACGACATATCGAAGTTGGTTTAGAGCCAAATTTCAAAGAATATAATGCATATGAGCTATGTAATGGTGTTAAAGCATACATTAGAGATACTCATAACGGTTTATTTGGAAAAGAAATATTTTTAAAAATTATCAACAGCAATTATAAAAAAGAAAATGTCCACACTCTTCTCTGTTGCCTCATATCGCTTTTGGATGAAGAAACCAGCACATTGTTTTTAACGATACTAAGAGTTCTTGGATTTACCGCTAAAATGAAAGTTCGTAACAAAATGTCAGCCTATAACTTAGCCGTGGTTTTTACACCCGTCTTTATAGGGAAAGATATTATGAAATGCATACAATACGAGCAAATAATAGAATTTTCAAAAATCGTAACGCAATTTATAGAAATTTTTGATAGAAACTGTACAATAGCGTAGAAATAAAATTTTTATTTCACATTTTTTTATATATTTTCTCAAAAATCCATAAAATTATTTTTAAAAATGTAAAAAAACAGTTATTTCAAAACATTTTTATTTTTGAAATAATTTAATCTCAATAAATTTTTTATTCTTGTACCTTTCCTACCTCTGCCTTAGGTGCTTCATATGTCTCTCTCATGTATGTCAATGGAACTTCTGTTTCATCCAAATATAATTCTTCTCTCAAAACATCAACACCTTCTGATTTTAGTAAAAAATATGCATGTTGCCATACAAATACCTTTTCAACCAATCCTCTAGAAACATAGCTTCTTAAAAACTTCATAACCTGCTTATTATTGATATTAAGCTCTGGATGGTTACCATTATCCTTGTCTTTAACTAAGCATATACTCTCTCTGAATAAATATTTACGGATAGCTACTTGATCTTCTCTTGATAATTGCATTTAAGCCCTAAGAAAAAAAAATTATTAAAAAAATTTTTGAAAGAAAATTTAATATAAAATAAATTCTTTTGTGTTATTGTTATTGAAATTAGATTATTAAGATATATGTTCATTCAATCACTTTGTTTAAATGTATTTATAATTTCTTTTCCTTTATGTTAATCGAATATTTATTCATAGAATACTATTTATTATTGTTTTGAATTTAGAATATAACAAATTATTTTAATAAAATTATTGGATGGATAACATAAACATATTATGTTCATTAAATACAAAAATATACTCATTGGCTATTACTATAAAATCTATAATTTAATGAATATTCATTAGCTATTAAACATAAAATATATGATTTAGTAACAAAAATATTATTTTGGATTTTCAAATATCAGAAGGATAACACTTGTAAAATACATGAAAATGATAATATATTTATATTATAAATAATTTATATTCATAGCATATTACCAATATTATTAATTTCTATTGTTATATTTTAATATATTTTTATATTATCATTTTAACATCTTTATTTTTTTTTGTATTTTTACCTTGCTCTAAGCATAAAATAAAATATGATTAATAAATATCTATAGCAAAATCAGCTAATACAAGTTTAGATATGCTTTAAAAATCAAATGTCATAGATCACAGTAAGCAGCAGCCGACAAAGAAACTTCTATAAATAAAAGTTTCATTTCAAAACAATTGCATTTTTCTTCAAATAAATTTAGCCCAGATGTCACGTAGTGAAGAATTTAAACTTGAAACATTGAAGAAATTACCTTCATATTTTTTAATAGTAAATAATAAAGCAAAATTATCTAATATGGATATTATACGTGTAAAAGAATTTACTAATGGTATTATTGATAGAGTGGAAATAATAAATGAAATGGATGGTAATGAAAATTTAGATGGTCATCCCGATCTTATTTTATTGTTGAATGATGTATTATATTTTCATTTGAAAAATCCTCTATTATTATATAAGGCAGAAATATTTATACATAAAAAGAATTTTTGTATGGAAGCACTGTATAAAGCTCTAAGTCATTATTCTGAATGTAAGATAAATAATGGTAAATAAATTATGTTATATGTAAAATTTTTATCTTTTTTACCCTCAATGAATAATGGTGTTAGTTCTTGTGAAGAGGAATCTCATAATAAATTACATCAAGAAACAATTGATGAATATATTTCAGTTATAAAAGAATTTCCTTTTTCTTCTCAGGACGAAATAAATGAATTTCCATATAAAGAATTGATTCCGAATCTTAAAGTACGTATTAATAAATACGAGCCTGTGGAATTTAATAAAAAAGGAAAGGAAGAAAGTAAAATAGAAAATAATAATGTTATTAAATCCGCTATTAATAAAGCTACTGATTATGTATTAGAAGAAAGCAGTAGTTCATTTCATAATTGCATGTATTGTGAGGAAGAAAACTGTGATTGTATAAAAACAAAAGATAGTTTAATATGCGTAGAAGATATTAGAATAGAAGTTAAAAATAGAATTCTTATGAAAGATATAAATCTTAAGTTTGATGGTAGGTATGGGCTTGTTGGAAGCAATGGTAAAGGAAAATCACTATTACTAAAGGAAATTGCTAAAAGAGTAAGAGGTGTTGTTTTACTTAACCAAGATATAAGACTGAATAGTAAAAAAACTGTAGAAGAAAAATTGATTAAAGATTATAACAGAGAAGAAGCATTCAGAATTTTGAGAGGATTAGGATTCACTCAGGATATGATTACAGTGCCTATAAAGAATTTTAGTGGAGGTTGGATTAAAAAAGTATATATAGCAAAGGCATTACTTACAAACTATAATCTTTTACTTCTTGATGAACCTACAAACTTTTTAGATATACCATCCATTACATGGTTAGAAAGAGAAATAGTAAAAATTAAAAATGTAGTAATTGTTTCACATGATAGAGAATTTTTAAACAACACAGTTAATAAGATATTACATTTAGAGAATAAGAAGATAGAAGAATATAAAGGTGGTTATAAAAACTTTAAAGAACAATATAGTAGAAGAAGAGAAGAACGTGCAAAAGAAATCAAAAAACAAAATGAAGAAAGAGAACATTTGAAATCATTCATTGACAGATTTAGATTCAATGCGAAAAGAGCACCACAGGTACAAAGTAGAATAAAAATTTTAGAAAAACTTCCTAAACTTGAACCGTATAAAGACGAAGTAAAAATAAAGTTTAACTTTCAAAGTGATGATATCAAAGGTAGAATTATAGAATTTAAAAATTATAATTTTAGATATAAAGATAAAATTATTTTTAAGGATTTGAATATATGTTTGAGGGGTGGAAAGAAAATGCTTATTGTTGGAAAAAATGGTACTGGAAAAAGTACATTTTTAAAAATGATACTAAATTTAATAAATGGAATAGGTAACGATAAAAATGAATTCTCAGGCGGAAAAGATGATAATATCAAGTTTATCAACAATAAATTAAAGGTTGGATATTTTGCACAATATCACAATGATCAGTTGGATATGGAAGAGAGAGTGTTACCATGTGTAATGAAAAATAAAATCGAGGAAGAAGATGCAAGATCACTACTTTCCACATTCAATCTCTCATTAGATTATCAAAAAATTAGAAATATTAGTGGTGGTGAAAAAACTAAATTAAACTTTGCTTTAATTTCTATCACAAATCCTAACCTATTATTGCTCGATGAACCCACAAACCATTTAGACGTAGAAAGTATAGATGCGCTAAAGGAAGCACTTAAGGAATTTAAAGGAACATTGATATGTATAAGTCACGATCTAACTTTCATAAAAGATTTATTTGATGAAATTTATATTTGTGAGAATAACACACTTAAATTATACAATAAAGGAATAGATGAATATAAGAAAAGTTTGAATTTCCAATAAAATAGAATATCATTTTTCGTCTCAAGAAACAGTAAAGGAAGAAAATATTTTAATTTCAGAATAATTGGATTTTCTTAAATAAATTTTAAAATCAGTTTAAAAAATACCAATATAGTATTTTCAAGAAATAAAAATTTATTTAATGTTAAAATCCCAAATCTTATTTTATAACGTTAAATATAAATCAATTCTAATATCTCTCAGTTGTTTAATAGTTTTTTTCAAACCAACTTTATACGTTCTTCTACTCTTAAAAGATTTATTTTCACGCATCCTTTGATGTTTTATATAAATTTAACAAATTTTACAATGTTATAGATGTATTTAAATAAAAGACAAGATTTTCATAGAAGGTACATAGATGTATCCTCTGTAGGGAGTTGTATTTTTTAAAACAAAATTTCTTATAAATAAAAGTTCCATTTAAAAAAAACGTAAAATTTTATCAAATTTATATTTTAACACCCAGAATGAAAAATTTATTTGCACCAACAACATATATTTCACGAAAAAATATTCTTAAAGAATTAAAAATAACATCTGACGAATTTAAAATGTTATGTGTTATTACAAACACCAGACAGATTAAAGGCCAAGATAAATTTTATGTAAAAGATATCAATAAATTATATCGTACTGATGCATATTATAAATTACAAAAAGAAAAAAGAAAATATAAAAAATTCAATAGAGATTATTTGCAAATGATAAAAGATAAATATCCAAAATTGGAATTGGCAGTAGAAGGAATACCAGAAAGTATTACTGTACTTTCAATTATAAAAATTCTTTTAAATAAAGAAAATAAATTTTCTTCTATTAAAACGGAAATTAAAAAAAGAATCGAAACCGTTCTGAACGATTTTAAAAATTTTGTTGAGCAATACAAACTCTTAGATTCGGTATTCTTGAGTGATATTGGATTTTATTATAAAATAAAAATGAATAATATTTCATTTATTTGGTATGAGCCTGTAGATGTAGAAGAATATGAATTTGATAATATTCTTTTAGAAAATTACATTATAAATCTATTTCATATGGAAATGATAATGAAAAAGATTGCAATAGAGTTTAAAGATTATAATATTGAACATCATGATAAAAATAATATTTTTAAAAATATTGGTTGTAGAATAGATGTTATGAAAGAACATTTTGAATTTATATACAAATGTGGTGGTGGAACAATTGGCGAGGATATTATAATAACAGATGGAAATGTTGAGATTGAAAAAGATAAAATATATATACATCCACAATATTTATTGGATTCTTTCAATGAAAGAAATATGAAAAATAAAGAAGAATATTTAATAGGATCTACACTACCACCACATAAATCACCATTTATAGATGATAAGTTACATATTGGCGAAGATGATATATGTTTATTATCAGCAAGAAAGAAAGATATAATAGAAAAATATTTACAGAAGAATGAAGTAAAATAATATTTAAAAAAAGATGTCAATAAGGTTGTGATGTATCTTCTCTTAAATAAAATTTAGAAAAAAAATTAAATCGACTTAAACATTTTTAATATTCGCTGATCTTTTTCAATAGAACTCTGACCTCTGCTGGTGATTCAATATAAAATGATGCTAACGTTGGTTTATTTTCAACTTTTATAGAAATACTATTGGCTGATGTCAATACTTTAAACATATGTTCATCAGTTTTATCATCCCCTATTCCGATAATTAGATCATAATCATCAAGATAACTCTGAATAAGAGTACCTTTGTTAAATCCGGCGGCTTTTATATCAATAACCTCTTTTCCTTCTTGAATTTCACATCCTCTATTTTTCAAACCTCTTATTAAATCTTCTTTACATTCTTTAACGCTAATATCTTTTATTTGTGGATCTACATTTCTGTAATGAAATGCCACACCAACCTCTTTATCTTCTAAACGGGATCCTGGAATTCTTTTACTGTGATAATCTAATATTCTTTTTGCATCATCATACCATGAAAAATCCATTTCTTTTTTAGCTAACATCCATTCACCGTTTTTTCGTTCTAAAACACCATGTCCCGCGTGTACTGTAATATTTTTATCCGGAAACCATTCGTCTATCGTTTTTTTATCTCTACCAGTAGATATGATAACATCATATTTTTCTGAAAGATTTTTTATAATATTTAAAATTTCAGCTGTAGGTTTAGCATCTTCTGGTTTGGTTACGATCTCTTTAAGTGTTCCATCATAATCTAATACGAAGAGAACTTTTTTCACGTTTTTTATTCTTTCAAGAAGATTTTCTTCATTAACTCGAGGTTTCAATGTGAAATCTTCCTTCATTTTATTTTCTTCATATAATAAATCTCTGTACGCGATAAAATGTTGTTCCAAAAAATCATCAATTGTTTTTCTAGTTGCCCAGCTGTGTAAAAGTTTATAATATTCATCGTCCTTTGGAGTTTCTAACATTTCTCCTATTAATTCAACAAAGTCATCTATTTTTTGTGTATTAACTGTAACGAATCCTATATTCTCAACCATAGGATCGAATTCAGATAATATCAATGGAGATTTTTTATCTTCTTGAGAGATTATAAAATCAAACAGAGGTTTGAATGAACAACTGCTTTCTGAAAGAACTATTCCTAAGTCTGCAATACTTAATAATGCATAATATAAAAAATCATTGACAGGAACAATTGTTTCAATCACAGTATTGCTAAATTTTAATTTGATTACTTCTTGGAGTTTTAAAACCTCGGAATATATTTCTTGATCAACAGATCCCGTGTTAATTTCAATTTTCAATATTGCAATATCCTTATCTTTATTTTCTAAATATTTATAGATTGCCATCAACGTATCCTTTAATAAAAACATATTGTCATATGTTGAAACAATTACTATCAATTGCTTTCCTTTATATGTATTTTTTATAGACTCTATTGTTTTCTTTGTAAAATCTTCATTTAAAATCTTTTTAACTGAATCGATATCTGTTCCTATTTTATTTATACAGAAAAGTTGATTTTCAGTTTTTAATACTTTGTGATCGATAATATTACCCAACCTCTTATGTGTTTCATCAATCTTTTCTGCATTTATTTCGTCACATTTGTACTCTTTATTACAAAATATGAATGCAGATGTTTGAAAATTATCTAAATTCTTTTTACTTTGAAATTCCAAAATATTTGCTTTAAGAAGAGAAGTCATCAGAACTTTTGAATGAGAAAGTTTTTTCATAATATCTACATCTGGAAATTGTTCTAAAAATGAAACAGCAACAATAATATTAGGATTAGCTTCTTTCAGAAGTTTAGGCAACAACCAATACTCATAATCTAATATCAATACTTCATCTCCTTCATTATAAATATCCAATATCTGCTTAGCGACCATTTTATTAAATTTTAAATATTCTTGATATCCTTCCTCCGTTTTAATCGGTTCATAAACAGAATCCCAATACTTTTGATTAAAAACTCTTCTCATTGCATTTTCAGTAAAATAATCAATACCCAACTCAAATCCTTCAAAAATATCCATAATAGGTGTAGAATTATTATTATTGAAACACTCCAATACTCTACTGTTATTTTCATTATTTATATGTTCAGAAACATTTTTATCAAAAAATCCAGGAATTCCAACAAAATGAAGGTTTTCTGTCTTACAATTTCTAAAATATGAGGAATAAAAGGGTTTCTTAAAACAATGAAAATTTTCGCTGTTATCATTTCCTATCTCTATTGTATCTGTTATATCAGTAATTCTATTTTTACATTCCATATTCAATAAATTCTTTAAACAATTATACATAATTGTCTCTTGTCTCTTTCTATCTACACTAATACAAAATTCTAATTCTTTGGACACGATAATCACTTTCATACACTCTCCTGATTTTTCTTTTTTTATAGACATCAAATCTAAAAGAACCAATAAGAAAGAAAAAATAACATCAATAGAATAAGATCTTGATACCAATAGGAAAACATAAATTTTACAATAAAATTTTATTGAGTATTTAAAAATGTTTTAGAATATCTTCCACAAATCTTTACCTTTCTAAAATATTTTAAAGACCCTGATAATAGATGGATTAAAAATTTTCTCCTTCTCTGGTAAAAACAAAAAAAAGTTTTAAAATAAACCAATGGTTTTTAAGCCGTATTATGTGATGTTTTTCTATTTATACGTAAACATAGAACATTATTAGATACAAACATAAACACTTATTATTTTGGTGTTATTGTAACAATTTTAAAACCATATGATCTTGAATAAATACAGAAGAATTTTAAAATGATAAGAAATAAAACCATTGGTTATTACAGTGATATTTAAAATAAACAAAAGTTTATTTCATAGTCCCAAATCCTTTAATCACAAACACTCGTATAAACACAGGGCACCTCAAAATCATATAAAATCAATATATCAAAGAAACGTATTGTAACTATCAATCATCGCAGATTATAACCAATAGAGTTATTATAAAAAATATATTTGTTTAAAGTAAGGATGAACGTATAGTAATAAGTGGATGAAATATTTTATTTCCTTTTATGGAAAAAAAGAAGTAATTTTATTTCATAATAAAAAATATTTATATTTTAGTTGTTTTATAATAAATTATACTCCCAGAAATAGTAATAAAGAGATTATTAGGTATTCGCTATCAATCTTTTATATTATTTGTTATTTTGATAATTAAAAAATATAATATTATTTTTATTTTCTTAATGGATTCTCTTTCCATTCTTTTTATTGAAACAAAAAAATAATATTGTTTGTTTTGAAATAAAAATAGAAATTTGTTTATGAACCCTATGTCTGATTCTATAACACAAGAAGAATATAATGAATTTAGTTGGCTTACAAATATATATAAATTAAATGATAGATGTGGTTATGGTACTTTTAGTACAGTATACAAAGCTTTGGATATAAAACAGACAGAAGCAAATAAATATGATGTGTATGTGGCTTTAAAGAATATTACAAGAACAACAGCACCAAATAGAGTTGCTGATGAGTTAAATTTTCTTGGAATTCTTGATGGAAAATATAATTGTTCACCATTACTTAATTGTTTTAGGTATGAAGATCAAGTAGTTGCAGTATTTCCATATTTTGAATATACTGAGTTTAAGGAGTTTTTAGAAATATGTACAGAAGAAGATATTAGATGTTATCTTTACAATATTTTGTTGGCTGTAGATCATATGCATAAAAATAATATAATACATAGAGATATTAAACCTAGTAACTTTTTATATAATAAATCAGATGAAACTGGAATGTTGATAGATTTCGGATTAGCGCAGTTTGATAATTCTAAAGATGTAAAAAACGATAGGACCAATAAAAAGTCATCTGTAATGTTTTTTAATTCTGTTATTTCTAGGCAGACTCAACCACCAGGTTATTTAATAGGAGACAGTAGACCACAGATGAAAGCGCCTAGAGGTGGAACAAGAGGGTTTAGAGCACCAGAAGTTCTTTTTAGACTTCAGAATCAGTGTACAAAGATAGATATTTGGTCTGTAGGTGTAATTCTATTAATACTACTTTCAAAGCAATTTCCGTTTTTCAATTCAATGGATGATAAAGATTCTTTGGTTGAAATAGCTGCAATATTCGGACAAAATTGTATGAGAAAGGTTGCAAGACGTTTTAATCGAAGTTGGAAATCTAATATATCCACGATACCTGTCGATAGAATACCTTTTGAAAGATTAGTTTCTACTTTCAATAAAGAACAAAAATTTTCAGATGATGTATATGATCTTCTGTATAAAATGATGGAATTATACCCAGAAAAAAGGATTTCAGCAGATGAGGCATTGAAACATCGTTTCTTTAGAAAGTTTAAATAAAAATTTTTCAAAAAATTATTATTTTTTTTATGAAAAATCTTCGATAAAATAAATAACCTTCAATGGAAAGAAAACGTTTATTAACAGATCATAATCTGAAAGATAACCACAACGCATGGGATAATGTTTCATTATCCGGTGAAGATTTAGAAAATGCATTATCCAAAATAGAATCAGATAACATATCTGTTAAAGAAAATACTTCTATAGTAGAAATCGACGATAAATATTGGAATGATTTTTATAAAAAATATCAAGACACATTTTTTCGGGATAGAAAATGGATGAAAGAACAATATTCAGAACTTTTTATAGACAATCAAAAAATTCTTGAAATTGGATGTGGTGCAGGAAACTCTCTTTCTCTATTTGATTTTGAAAAAAATAAAATCATGGGATGTGATTACTCTGAAAACAGTATTAATATCTGCAAACAAAGATATCCTCAAGGAAGCTTCTTCGTCCATGATATCACCAAAGATGATATTCCAAAAAATAATTTTGATGCAATAACACTAATATTTACTCTGAGCGCGATAGATCCATTGAACCATAAAAAAGTTATCAATCGAATAAAAAAATCATTAAAAACAAATGGTTTACTATATTTTAGAGATTATGGATTTTTAGATTTAGTACAAATACGTTCTAAAAAAATTATAAAAAATAATTTCTACCAACAACCAGATGGTACGTATAGATATTTCTTTAAATTGGATGAAGTAAAAGAATTAATGAAAGATTTTGAAATAATAAAAATAGAAGAACAGAAAAAATTATTATACAATAGAAAAAAGAAAATAGAAATGCATAGAATACAGGTAAATGGTATTTTTAGAAAAAAATAAAATATTTATCTAATATTTTTAAAAAATATATATAACTTCATGAATATTAATTCGTTTGTTTTTCTCTGAGTATAGTTCTTGTTATCCTTATCTGATTTTCTTCAGTATATCTGTTATCTATTTTTTAAAAGAAGTGGTCACAATGTTTTCAAAGTAAAAAACTCTAACATATAAAATAAAGACTTTTAATTCATGAAAAGATGGTCATCGATTTTCTTTGAAAAGAAATGGTCATAATTTCGAATGTTACTGTATTATTTAATTTAATTTTTTAATGATATATTATACAGTTATCACTCAGATATACGCTGTTTTATGATAAATTGAATAATAATATTTTACATTTATTTAATATTATATTCTTATTGGGTACTTCGATTCCTTTTGAATTTAAGAAAAAAAAACATAAAAAAATTATGAAGTTTAAGAGTAAAAGTTTTATTAAACATTCTTCGAGTCATCCTTGAAAATAATCATCTTTTTATAAATCTAATATCTTTTCGCTCATTATAAACATATACCCAGTTCCATTTATGAAGAAAAGATAATTATGATATAAAAAAATGTATGGTACTAAAATAAATAAACTTTATTTAATATTAAATTATTATTTTATTATTTTTGAAATGAAATATTTTGCAATTTTTAATAAAATGATTTTATTAATTTCCATTTTTTTAATAAATTAATATTCTATTACAGTAAATTATATATTAATTATAGTACATATAATAATTTTATATTACAATTAAATCATATATAACACTTTTATACCTTAGAATACTTTAAACAGTATATATTTATCTAATAAATATATTTTTATTGTAAATGTCTTTTTTAAATTAATTTATTTTTTTCTAGAAAAAAAGGGTTTTTAATTATAACATTAAATTAAAATAATTTCCTTGTTACCAAAATATTTAAATTTGTTTAAAGTTAAATATCATTTTAAAATATTTGATAACGTGTTTCTATTTTTTATTCTATTTTTTTTAAATTAAATTATTTGGTGCAATATTATTGGCCAGTTTTTTTATTTATAAAAAAATAATTTCTTATCCATGCTATTTTTTATATCATTATTGAGAGCAGTAGTTTTTGATGATATTGACTCCCCAAGAGCAGTAGGTATAGATTTGGGTACAACATACTCATGTGTAGGGTTAGTAGGTGAAGGTGGTATAGAAACCTTCAGAACATTTCCTTTTGGAGATAAAAATACTATGCCTTCTGTTGTGTTGTTTAAGACTGAAGAAGCAAATGGAAAGGTAAGAATAAATGAAATGGTTGGATGGGATGCATTTTATGAGAATGAAGTAAGTCCATCGCCAGAAGCATATGTATATGCAATTAAGAGAATTATGGGTATATCAACATTAAAAGGTGAGAAAGGATTGGAAAATTTAAATGAGAAAGTTACATATACAATTAGTGAGAAAGAAAATAAAGGAATGAAATATTTAAGTGTTGATGTAATGGATGTTAACAATAACGTTATAAGAACAACATCAGCAGTAGAAATAAGTGGAATGATATTAGGTCATATTTACAAAGAGCTATCAAAGCAATATACACAGATAAAAGCTATTATTATTACCGTTCCTGCATATTTTAATGAGAATCAGGTACAAGCAACAAAGGTTGCAGCAGATATGGCTGGAATGAAAGTATCAAGAGTGGTAAATGAACCAGTAGCAGCAGCATATGCATATCAGATTAAGAGAAGAATAAAAGATAAGAGTGATTCGGGAGAATCTAGATTCTTAGTATTTGATTTTGGAGGTGGTACTCTTGATATCTCTATTTTAGAAGCTGATGGTCCAGTCCTAGAAGTAAAAACATATTCAGGTGATAACTTCTTAGGAGGAGAAAATGTAAACGATTGTTTATTCTTCCACTTTTTAAAAGAATTGAAAGATGCGGGTGTTTCATTAAACTCTGAAATTGAAAGACTAAGACTTAGAGGTTTTGTAGAAAATTTCAAGATTTCTTTATGTAATCTTCAGAATGAAAACGATGAAGCTGGAAATGGAAAAATAGCAGAATATGCTGATAAATTTATTTATCACGGTGTGAAAGAACAAGAGTTCAAACTTACATCAGAAGAATTTAACAAAATTTGTGACCCAGTCTTTTCTAAGGTTGAAGGTTGTATCAGAGGAGGTGAAGATTCCGTACTTTCTAGATATAAAAAACAATGGAAAGCAACAGAAAATGATATTGATGTAGTTCTATTAGTAGGAGGATCATCAAGAATCCCATGGGTTTCTACTATGCTTGGAAAGATATTCGGTGCTAAAAAAGTATCTAAAGAATTAGATCCAGATCTTGCAGTAGCAGAAGGTGCTTCTTACTATGCTGCAAACATCTGTAAGTTCTTAGATAAAGCATCATCACTTACACTTATTGATGTCGTTACAATGAATATTGGTATTTGTGTCAACGAAAATACATTTGAACCAATTATCACACAAGATAGTGCAATTCCAGCACAAGGATCTAAAATATTTACTACAGCAGTTGATAACCAACCAGAAGTGAATATTAGAGTATCCCAGGGATTTAGATATGAATTTGATAAGAACTTCAAATTAGGTTCAGTAAAACTAAAATTAGCATCCCTTAAACCCCGTGGTGTCCCACAAATAAATGTTACCTGCTCAATTGATAAAGAACGTAGAGTACTTGTTAAAGCTGAAGATATGGAAAGTGGAGAAATTGTTCAAATAGAATTTAAGAGAGATGATTACACACTTTCACCAGAAGTAGTAAACAGAATGAAAGCAGAGAAAGAGAAATATGCAGCAGAAGACGAAGAATTGAGACAAAGAAATGAAGAGATACAAGAATTAGAATCTTACATAGCATCATTAAAGAGTAGAATGGTTGCACCATCTGTAACAGAAGATAACAGAGTACAGATAGACAAAGCAATGATTGGTGTTGAAACCTGGTTAAAGAGTGAAAAATCAACAGCTGATAAATTAAAGTTTAGAGAAAAATTGGAAGAATTGAAAACCAAGTGTGAACCACTATTACAAGGAGCAGATATACCAAAAGAACAAGAAAAGGCTCAGAGAACTGATTTATAAACAGAAGGTATAAAAGATTTATTTGATTATCTTTTAAAAAAGAAATAAAAATTAATCTTCTTTATGATTCTCCTATTTTAAAATTTTTTATATATTTTTACATGTAATTATTTTTTTATCCATGATTAATCTTTATCCCGTCCAAAAAAAAGTTATATCACATTGTAAATCCGTAATCGATAAATCATCTATTGGTATCTTTTCATCACCCACAGGTACAGGAAAAACTCTTTCCCTACTTCTTTCTGTTATAGATTATACTTCCGATACAAAAAACCTATCTGTTGAAAATCAACACCTCTTACAACTTTTAACAGATATATCAACCAATACAAAAATAATATACACCTCACGCACCCACACACAATTAAACCAAGCATTTAATGAATTACAAAAATTAAACAACAAAATTCCTGCTACAATTTTAGCCTCTCGTAAAATATATTGCATCAATGAAAAACTTCAAGGAATACAAGACATAGAAACCATCAATGAACTATGCAAAAAGCTTACAACAAACAATAAATGTAAATATTATACAACCACAGTTACTGATAATATGGATATAGACCAATTGATAAAACACGGAAAAAAAACTACTAGTTGTCCATATTATACAGCATATGAAAAACTTAAACACTCAGATATAATATTCTGCAGTTACAATCTACTCTTATCTTCTAAAGAATTAAAAAATATTATCAATAATTCTATTATTATCATCGATGAAGCACATAACATATACAATACCATTATAGATATGTATACAATAGAATTATCAATAAAAGATATAATCATCATGATAAAACAATTATACAAATATCAAAGTAAATATGAAGATAAGATGAATAATATAAATAAGTTAAAATTAAATATAATAATCAGTATATTGGAAAGAATAAACGTATTTTCTATAAATAACCATACCACCATAGAATATAATAATAATACTAAAGATAATAATACAGAAGAAGATATTAAAATATTATCAGTATCAGAATTCTTAATACAATCAGATCTATTAGATTATAATTTCATAGAAATAGAAGAATATCTTAAAAAATCTAATATTCTTTCTAAAATAACAGATACAAATAAAATAACAAAGAATTATAAAAGTAATAACAATTCAAATGTTAATAAAGATTATAACGATGAAATATACAATTATAATACCAATAACAAATACAGTGTAATAAAATTTCTAAGATTATTAACAGAGAGTGATAAATATGGAAGAATACTTTATAATTCTAAAAAAATAAAATTCACACCAATGGATCCTAAAATATATTTTGAAGAAATTTTAAATTGTAAATCATTGATATTAGCAGGAGGTACAATGGAGCCTATAGATAGTGTATTAAGATTATTAGGATCTAAGAAAGATTTTAATAATGATTATCAAAATGAAGATAATGGATCTATTATTCCTAACGATAATTTACCCTCTGATTATTCTGGTAACGATAATTTACTATCTGATTGTTCTGGTAATGATAATTTACTATCTAATATTTATTCTTCTAACGATAAGAAAATATCATATTATTCTTATAATGCAATATGTAATGATTTTCTACCTTTGATTATACCTAAGAATACCGATAGTAATTCTAAGGATAATATAAATCTAAATTATAAAAATCGAGATAAGAATGTAGATGATATTGTAAATATATTATTTAATCTAAGTAATACAATAAAAAAAGGAGGTGCTGTATATTTCTTTCCTTCGAAATCCTATTTGAATGGAATAAAAGAAAAAATAGAAAATAAATTTAAAGGGAAAATAATAGTTTTTGAAGAAGATTTTTATACCAACAACAATAATAATAATAGGAAAGAAGATAAGGATAATAAAAATAATATCAATAGTAATAATAGTAATAAAAATGATAATAACAATAATAACAATAATAGTTATATAAATATTAATTCTTTTAAAGAATATTCTAAAGCTGTAAAATATAATAAAGTTAATATATTTTGTGTTATGGGTGGTAGATTAAGTGAAGGTATAAATTTTAATGATAATTTATGTAGATTGTTAGTGATAGTAGGTATACCATATCCTACAGTAAATAAAGAATTAGAAGAAAGAATAAATGTATATAATAAAATATCTATATGTGATAATAATAGTAAAGATAATGATACAAATAATAGTAATAATACGAATAATATAAATTATTCTACAATGATAGCTATGAATAAAGTAAATCAAACATTAGGTAGAGCTATTAGACATAAAAATGATTATAGTGCTATGATACTCTTAGATAGTAGATATATAAATCTTAAAGAATATATATCACCATGGATAAAAAATAAAATAAAAATATCTAATTATCCAGGATGTATGAGAGATATATTTACATATTTAAATAATAGATAAAATATTTATTAAAATGATTTATTTTCTTATTGAATATGATAGAAGTATAATATATGTAAAATAAAGATAATTGAAATAATAATAATTTTTATTGGAAAAGTAATCATTATTTTAATTATTTTTTACCGGGTGAGAATAAAACTTTTCATATATATATTATTAAAGTTCATATAACTATTACTCATTCACTCTCCATTTAATATTTTTATTTATTTATTTTATTTAACATTTTCATTCTTTTCAAATGTATATCCTTTGGTTTTCTTTTCTTTCTGAATATTCTTTTATCGTATAATTCTTTATCAAAACAACTTTTATATGCATGTAATATATCTCCTTCTTTTATTATATTATCTTTTCTGTTAATAGCAGATAAAGCGCTCATATGCATTAATTTTTCTATGAATGTATCACATTCTATTAATAATTTATTTTTTTCTTCTTCTGTTAATTTATTCACAGTAATATTTGAATTTTTATTTGAAAGATTATTATTTGTTTTATCATAATGTTCTTTATCAATCTCATCATCTCCTTCATTAGGTTCTTCATGGTTATATTCTAATACTTCTTTAGCTATAGAATCTAATTTATTATTATTTACATCAAATTCATCAGAAAAAAAATTAAGATTATTTATCGTATTATCTTCTAAAAAATCTAAAGTTATAATTTCTTCGTTATTTTCTATTTTTACTTCATCTGGTGTATCCTTCTTTTTTATTTTCTTATTTTTACTTTTACCATTTTTATTTGTATCTTTCTTACTTTCTTTTTGTATTTTCCTAGAAAGTTCATCTTTTTTATAAAAATCTTTTAAATTATTTAAATCTCCATTATTTTTATTTTTACTTAAATATAATTTCTTTTCATAATCACCTGCTTTCTTGTTACCATCCATATCAGGTAGTAAATTATTTTTATTTACTTGTGTGATATTATTATAAACAAACTCATTCTTTTTATCTCTTGGTATAATATTTTTATTTATGTTTACATTATCGGTAGGGAAAAAAATACCATTATTCTTATTCATAGCAATAGAATTAATATCTTTAATATCATGTTTTCTTTTTTTTATATCATCTATATCATCCCTTCTTCTATTATTAATAACATTCCTTTTCAGTTTATCATAATATTGAAAATTATTCATATTTTTCATATTCATATCATTATTTCTGTTATAATTACTTTTAAAATTCATAAAATTACCAGAAGGATGCGGTGTCATATGTACAAAAGGTACTTGTTTTTTTATTTCAGGTGTTTTTAAATATATATTTCTTGGAGGTGGCCCAGTAATATTATTATTATAATTTGGATTACCTTTATAAAAATTCTCTATGTTTTTATATGTCGTATTTGAATTATAAACATTACCAGCATTGGTATAATTATTTTGTGCTATATTATTATTTTTATTATCACTTATAAACATATCAGGTGTTAATGGTTCTACTTTACTGGAATATGGATAATTTATATTATTAACTATCTTATTTATGTTGTTTACAGGAGAGACATATGAATTCTCTGTATTAATATATGGACTTTTTGCCCTTTTATTTAAATAAATATTATTATCTCTGTTTATATTTGTATATGGTGTGTTGACTGTATTTCTGTTTATATTCCCAACAGGGGAGTTAACATTACCTCTGTTTATATTTGCGTATGGTGTATTGAGATTATTTCTAATTTCACTTCTGTTTACATTTCCCATAGGTATGTTGATGTTATCCCCACTAACATTCCCTATAGGTGTATTGATATTCCCAATAGGGGAGTTAACTGTAGCTCTACTAATATTTCCCATAGGCGTATTAATTGTATTTCTATTAATATTCCCAATAGGTATGTTGACATTATCTCTGTTTATATTTATATATGGTGTATTGATATTGTCTCTGTTTCTATTAATATTTCCAATAGGCGTATTAATACTGTTTCTAATTTCATCTCTGTTTATATTCCCCATAGGTGTATTGAGATTATCTTCACCGATATTCCCTATAGGTGTATTAACTCTGTTTCTATTAATATTCTCTATAGGTGTATTAACACTGTTTCCAATTTCATCTCTGTTTATATTGCCTATAGGAATATTAACATTATTTCCGAGTTCGTCTCTGTTTATATTTATGTATGGTTTATCAATATTATTTTTATTAGGAATATTACTTATATCTACCTGCATATTATTTATAGTATTATATGTATTATTTATATCCATAATAATATTTGGATTAACGCATGCGGTTTCATTATATGAATCCTCCTTTTCTATATAAGTATAGGGTGTATTTAATACATGAGTAGATTTTGGAGAAATATGTGGAACAGAATTAGTAACAGAATGTGTGTTAGTAGATGTATTACTGTAAAAAGATGCCATATCTCTATTAATCCTGTTTGTTGGCGACATATAAGGAATTTTTTTATCTATTGGAGGAATCCTCATGTTTGGATTTGTTGCATAATTTTCTATTTTATTATACGGGGAATTATTTATGCTTCTTCTATTATTTATCTCACTTTGTTCTCTGATATTGCTTATGGGATTATATCGTTGAGAATATAATTGTTCTTGCGTAAATGCATTTTCATAATAATTTCTTGTGTTATCGTTGTTATGTATAGGTTTATTAATTATAGGATTTATAGGAGTATAGATATTTCTATTCCTATCAATATTCATAGGAGAATTATACGGAATATTATTATTAATATTCATAGATGGATTATAAGCATTATTACCACTTCTATCCATATTATACATTGTATTTTTATCTGGAATATAATTAATATTTCTATCTCCGTAGTTATTCATTCTAATATTCATATTTACTCGGTTATCAATATTTGGACTTCCTTGTATATTTGGATAATTATTATCTTTATAAAATTTATAATCATAATTGTTATTTGGGTTTCCTTTTGTTTGTTGCATATGGTTATTTTGATATATGTTATTATTTGGTGTTTGCGGGGAGTATTTCTTCTTATATTCGTCTTCAATAAATTTTCCGAATCTGGATCTTCCATGTTTTATGCAATCTCCATACTTATTTTTAAAATTATTAATTTCCTCCATCGTTCTATTCAATTCTATGATTATCTGCTCTTTCTCTTCTGGTGATATATAATTATTATTCTTTAGTTTTTTTTCATGTGCTACATATATACGAATATGCCTTTCGAATAGTTTTCTAAGTTTGGCACTTTCAGAATGCTTATCTTGCATATATAATGAGGGTGAAAATATATAGTAAATCATGTTTTGTTATTCACTTGAAAATGTTTTATGTAAAATGTTTTGTGATATTGTATGTTTTTTGTTTATAAGGGGAACAGTAGACGATTGGGTGTTCATGGTAAGCAAATTTAGATCTAAATTATTTTATATTCAAATTTTTAATTGTGGTTAGAATATTTAAAATAATTATCATGGTATTGAATATTAATTTATATCATGGTTTATCATTTTAATTGGTATATTTTTTATTTTAATAAAATTTATTTCGTTGTATAAAGAATTAATTTTAAATATGATCAATTAAGTATACCTTAAATTTATAATGATAAGATCAGAAACTTATTGATTCTTAAGGTATCTGATCAATTATAAAAGAAAGAATCTATTATTATAGAAATAAGGATAATAACTGGCAATAATTATACGGGTTTAATGAAAAGAAGTCCACTTAAATGGGTAGGCGTGGAATGGTAACTAAATTCAAACATAATGTACTCAAATCCTTTATATAGGTGGATTTTCAAAAAAAATGAAGGTAGAAGAGGCAGCTCGTTGAATGGATAAGGGTTTGATACCGTAGCATTAATTATGCCACGTACAATTGACCCACTACTATATTAAAGTAGTGTTTAACTGGTGTAATTGCAATCGCTGTATTGATTTGTGCCTCAGCCAATATTATGGCAAGAAAAAGATTGGGAATATTTAAAAAGCTGTGAGATAGATGGTGATATGCATAATACGCAAAATGTTAACGTTCTGAAACATAAGTAAGATGAGATTAATCCATATTTAACCAAATAATCCGAGTTTAAATGTATTTTAAGACCAAAGGATATAGACCATAATAAACCAAGAAACTTCTGTAAATAAAAATTTCATTAATAAAATGAATATTATTGATACAAATTAATCATTTAGTTAATATTATTTTTTTATTGTCGTATCACAAGTATATGAGATAATCTATAAAATAAATAAGATATGTTGGTTGTGAAGATGCAAGATCACAAAAGGACTTTGAATCAACTTTAAAAAAAGAATATTTTTTTATTTAGAATTTAATTTTTTAAAGACTTTAAATGTAAATGGTGGATATAATTTAATTTAGACAGATAATTACAAAAATCAAATAATTTTGTAATAAAATGACATTTAAACATAGTTTTTAAAGGTGTATAAATATTATCCAATTAAATAAAAGTTATATCTTTATCTAATAATCTTAAAAAAGATCGTACGGTTATTCAAAATCGAAAATAGACAAGTAAGTTTTTCTCAGTTTCGAATTGAAAACAAAAAAATTTAAAGGAGAATATCATTTCTTTGAATGTATCTATCTTAACCATATATATGCTTTTTAAATTCTTACATAGAATATATATTTTATTCATTTTGCTCTCCTTCATTAAAACATCAAAATATTGCAAATTTACAATAAATTTGTTCCGTTTTTTATTTTTTTATATAAAAAAGATGAAAATGTTATTGTAATTATTACAATATTTATATCATTATTGTTTAAATAATATAAATTTTTAGTATTCGTTATATTTTAAACAAAAAGTTTCGATTTTTTGTTTTTTTTTGACATGTTTAAAAAATTAAGATATAAATGACAGTTTCTATAAAATAGGAAATTCTATTATACTCATGTTACTAATAAGATTTTTAATAATTGGGATTATTTGTGTTACTATAATTTTATGTGGTATAGTATTATATATGTTTAGAAGTAATACGAAAACAAATGAAAAAAATAATGTTAAAACTATAAAAAATTATAACAAAGAAAATGGTAAGGAAAATATAGATATAACTAAGAAAAAAACTTATCATAAACAACTTTTTTTGGATAAAGAATTACATATTGATAACCAAAAGATATCAAGTAATCAAGAATCTTTGGTTCAACAGAAAAGTTATAAAGAAAAAAATAAAAAAATCACTAATATAGTTAAAAATAAGAAAATGGATAAATTTACAGGTGAAAATGAGAAGCGGTCAGTAATTAATCAAAATACATTATCCAAGGGGAATTTAAAATCATCAGATACTTTTGATACTTTTAAATTTAATAGCAAATCTAATTGTAAAAAAATAGAAATTCCAGATAAAAGTGTAATAAATATGCAAAGTGATATAGATAAATCTGGAATATTTACGCAGAATAGATTTTCTAATGAAAATAATAGTACTCCTAAAGAAAATACTGATGAAGAAAAAGCTAAAGAAAATTCTGATCAACATGAAAGTGTTATTCCAGAAACAAGTCAAGAAAATATACAATCAAATAATAAGCAGGATGGATTTCCTAATGAAAACAATAGTATTCCTAAAGAAAATATTGATGAGAAGTCTGAGACATGTGAAAGTGTTATTTTAGAAACAAGCCAAGAAAATATACGATCAAATAATATACAGGATAAATTTTCTAATGAAAACAATGGTATTCATAAAGAAAAATCTGATCAACGTGAAAGGGTTATTTCAGAGGTAAGTCAAGAAAATCTACAATCAAATAATGTGCAAGATAACTTTTCTAATGAAAATAATGATATTTCTAAAGAAAATATTGACGAAGAAAAAGTTAATGAAAAGTCTGAGACATGTGAAAACGTTATTTCAGAGACATACAAAGAAAGTGAAAAAAGTCGACCTAATGATACTTTTATTAATAAAGATGATAGCATTCTAACAAATGAAAAAAATAATCGCTTGGATTTGAATAATCAACAAGTTAAAGAAAATTCTGAAAAGGGTGAAAAAGGGGAAAATAATCAAGACCATGAAAAAAGTAATAGTTTAAAATTTACAGAAGAAACTGAATTAAATTTACTTTTAAACCCAAAAGAACAAAAGAAAAATGGCCTATGTTCTAATATATATCTTTTTAAAAACGATGTTCCTAATGAAATTAGATCAACACCCGAACAAGTTTCTTTAGGTTTTTATAAATCTAAAGATTGTTGCTTTAAACCAACTTTTGCTGATTTTCAAAAAAACTATGAAGAATGTGAGATATTGGGTGTTGGAGGATCTGGATTAGTAATGAAAATAAAAACATCTTGTTGCAATTCTGAATATGCTTTAAAAAGGATAAGACTTGATCCCGACAGAACTGCTAAAAAAATCGGATTTATTGACGAAGAGATTTATTTCGCTAATTTTTTCCAACAATTCCCATCGGATTATATTTTACAAGCTCATCACATTTATAAGGAAAGCGATGAAAAAGCATATGTTTGTTATGAATTGTTAAATGAAATACTCGATCCTGACAAAATCGAATACAAAAAGGATAAAGAAAAGATTGCTGATATCATCAAACACCTTGTTCTTGGAATAGCTTTTTTACATGCAAATAAAATTGCGCATTTAGATATAAAGCCACAAAATGTTGGACTTGATTCTAATGGACAACTAAAAATATTCGATCTCGGAATTTCAAATAAATTTGATTCGGGCTTTGAAATGAATACATCCAGAGGATCACACCTTTATCTTCCACCTGATTACATACCAAAGGAAACACATTTAAGTTATCATGCAGATTGGTGGGCATTAGGTATTACTTGTTACAGATTGATTGAAAGGGTATATCCTTATCCCGTGTTCTTTTGTCCTCATGGTCTCAATACCAAGATAAAAAGTAAATATTTTCAAAAATTTGAAAATGATGTTGATGATAACTTAAAAGATTCTATACAAAAATTATTGGAAGTAGAAATTGATAAAAGATTAGGGGTGGGTAAAAATGCAACAGAAGATATATTCAACCACGAATTTCTTAAAAACACTGATATAAAAAAATTATATGAGAAAGAATTGAATTTGAATAAAATATAAGTTTATGCATTTAAAATATGAAATACATTAAATAAAGTTATATCTTCTATATATGAAACAGTCGGATGCAACCTATGAAAATAAACTTGTTTACGTTAATTTTATGTACATATTTTTTTAAAGATTATTTTGTCGTTTGGTTCATAATTTCTGCTCGTTATCTTTTATTTTTTTTAACGTTCTTATTTTAATAGAAAAGTTACGTGAATAACTTTTTATTTGTTATTATCATCTTTACAATAATTTCTCTAATACGTAAAATTATTTACTATTATAAAAAGAGTTTGACAAAATATAATGAGGGTCTTGTCTGAATAAGAAGGATAAAGAAAAAAGTTATTAGTCAGATACTTATTTAAGGCATAAGATATATTTAATTGATTTATGTATAAACATTCATTATTTACATATTAAACAAAATAAATCATATAAAAGTAATTCTTTTTCTTTATCAAACGTAGCAAAAAAATTCAAAAACTTATAAAAATACATTAAAACAATTTACTAAAGTTTAATCAAATGAATTCATAAAATAAAATAATAAAATTTTATATTATTCAAATGACAAAATATATAATAAATATGAAATACAGACTTAGGAAAATACAGCGAAAATTATTATATCTGAATACAATAAAATAATGTCAATCTTAACAAAATAGTGTTATATCCACAATTAATACAATTATTTTTTATGTAATAGCTATAGTATATTAATCATGGTTCTAAAATTTTTATATTATAATAAATATAAATGCTCATTATAATGTAATAAATTAACTTGTTAAAATAGGATGTCTTCTTTATAAAAAAAAATTACAACTCAAATATTCAAATAATATTTAAGATAATCAGCAAATACAATAAAAAACAAGACATCGGTTATTCTAATATTTTAAAATATAAGTGGTGATAAAATTGCGTATATATAGCAAAAATAGTTATCATAAGCTACACGTATTTCAACTAACAACTAATCTTGAATTATTCTGAATCCCAACTGACTAAACTTTAGCTATAATTAAAATATTATTAAAAATATATATTTAAAAAAGGTTTCAATAAAAGATATGTTTAATATACAGTCAATATATTTATCGGATAGATGTAGCGTATTTTCTTTTAAAACGAAACATTTTATATTTAAAATCCAAATAGCCATCCACAGACAATACGATATAATTTATCGTTTAAAATAAAATATCGACGGTTGCTGATTATTGTTATATGATTTTAAAATTAGTCTTATCTACAGATAATTTTTATTAATAACCTCAAATATCAAAAAAACAATTAAATTCAGTTGTAATTATATTTTTATATAAAAATAGATATCAAAAAAAGTAGAAAATTTATATTTCATCAATATAAGCAAACCATTAATATTTTATAAAGATATAAAGCTAATATCTGTATAATAAAACAAATATTTTATGTTTCATTATTTTAATATTAACAATGTAACAGCTAATTAGATTTCCCGGATAAACAATATTCTAATTAAAAATTTATATATATATCATGTTATAAACGTTAAAATAATGTAAATAATATTTTATTTACATTTTTTTAAAAGGCTTTTGACAGCTGTCTTGTCATTTGAATTATGAAATAAATAAAAATTTATATTCAATTCAAAAATAATAGAAATATATAAAAATAATTAAACAAAATATTTTTATATTGATGATATATAACTATAAAATGCTAATCTCTCCTTTTTATTTTTTTTACAGTTTAAAAAGAAAATACGTTTGATAGATATCAAAATTTATATAAAATAAGAAGGAAAATATTTGGCATGTTTAGAAAGTTTAAATTATATATTTATATATTTTTCTGTTTAGGTGCGACCGGTATCGTTACTTTATTATTTTATTATTTATTAAAAGATAAAAATATTGTTACAAAGAAAAGCGATAAAAATATTTCATTGGAAAATAATCGGTTGTCTATTAAAAAAAGTAATACGGGAAGTATTAATAACATTGAAAAACATATAAATGATATTTTTATGTTTTCTGATGATAAAACACAAAACACACTTTCAAAGTTAAGTAATGCTAATATTACAAAAAATACATTTAAACGACATAGTACAATTATTGATAAAAATAATTTTCGAAGTAGAACGACTGAGAATGGATTAATTGCTGAACCTCAACGGATAAGTAAAGATTCTACACCAATTTATGTTTACAAAGAAGATATGTTGAAAAATAAATGGCAATTCCCGGGAATAATGTCTTATGGATTTAATAAATCAAAGAAATGTTGTTTTAAAACTAAGTATGAAGATTTTAAAGATAATTATGAAATAATAAAAAAACTGGGATCGGGATCTTTTGGTATTGTACGTGAAATAAGAACTTTATGTTGTAACTCTAATTATGCAATGAAAGAGATAGATTCGAGTTTGAGGAATAACGATACTAAGCTTTTAGAAGGCTTTGTTGATGAAGAGATTTATTTCGCCAATTATTTTCAAAAATACCCTTCAAAATATATTTTACAACCTCTTCAATTTTATTCTGATAATGGTAGATATTTTATATGCTACGATGTTCTTGAAAATATTCTTTATGAAACAATTTACAATTTCAGTGAAGACGAAATAAAAAATCTCGTAAAAGAATTGTTTTTAGGGATTGCAATACTTCATAAAAGAAAAATTATGCATTGTGATATTAAGCCTGAAAATATCGGTTTTGATAGGAATGGATATTTAAAAATATTTGATTTTGGGATATCGAATAAATTAGATTCGGGATATAGAATGAATATTAGTAGTGGAACACCGAACTATATGCCACCAGAATTTTGTGTTAGTTACTATCTCGAACCACATGCTGATTGGTGGGCATTTGGTATTACAATCTATAGAATCATAGAAAACCAATACCCTTTTTCAGGAAAAAAAAGAATATCCCGTATTCCAGTCGCTCTTAAGAATGAAAACTTTAGAGGGTTTACACGAGACATAGATAATAACTTAAAAGATTTGATAAAAAAGTTGTTAGAAGTGGATAGCGACAAAAGGTTAGGTGTTGGAAATAACGGAACAGAAGATATATTAAAACATCCATTTTTCGAAAATACAAATATTGAAAAACTTTATAGGAAAGAAAAGTAGTATTAAATAAAGTTTCCATCTTAATTTTTTTATTCATTATTTAAGAAAGTGTAGACTTTTAAACTCCCTTAATTATGAGATTTAAGATTTTTGATTAAACAGTTTCGGGATTTTAATTTTTATCTTCGATCAAAAAAACTTCAATTCTTTTGTGTTAAGATTACAATATACGATTTATTTAATAAACGATGTAATAAAAACATAAATCTAGATTTAGATGAAAAAAAACAATAGTCCTAGTAATTGAATGAACCCTTAATTTTTGATATACCGGAAAATCCCGAATTGGAATTTTTTTCAGGATACACAAAATTGATATAATCGTAATAATATAATATTATGCGTTTATACGTGAGATTATTGTCGGATTATGATAATTATAGGACATATCTAAAAACAAAATATGTATCAATTTCTTAATCACCAACATTATATCATGAAATGAGTTAGCGGTTTAAAAAAAGTAAACGATGAAATAACGAGCATCATACGCAAAATCTAGTCATCCTGAAACATAGGGTAAGATATATTAATACATCTATTGTAACATTTAAAAAATAAAAAATACATAGTATCCAAAGTAGATAACTTAGGCCATCGTAAGGCACAATAGATAGAAAACGTCTATAAATAAAAATTTTATGTTAAAAGAATTTTTATTCAAATAAATTTATATTTCGTATACTTTAATAAAAAACATTCTCAGATGCTGAATAAAATTTGTAACAAAGAATTTTTTATTAATATAAAAAGTGGAAAATGCGCAAAAGCGCTCTTATATCATCATTTGAAATGTTATTTATATTTATTTCCCCATGTTTTTTATGTTTTTTATAGAAACCGCTTTTCCTTATAAATTTAACCATCAAAGAATATGCTCTAAAAATAGGTATATCGTTTTTGATCTTATTCTTTATTATTTCTATGAACACTTCTAAATTTATGTTGTTTATAAAAGAATTTAAAATTATGTTTATATCATAAAAAAGACTGTCATCTTCATTGAAATATACTTTTTCTTGATTATATAATAATATATCTTTAAATTTAAATATCCAATAATTATAATTTTGTTCTGAACCATATATTTTTATAATTGATTTCTTTAAAATTATTTTTTTATATTCATCGACTGTTTCTTTAAGGAATTTATATATTTTTGATGAATATCTTTCTGTGAGATATAAATATATCTTGTTTACAACATTATTGATATCTTCAGAATTTTTTATCATTTTACCAACTTTTTCGAATAAAAATTCAAAAAGTAAAAAACCACTTGTTCTAATTTTTTCTGCGAAAGTTAATATTGTTATAACTTTACCCCGATCATCGCTATCTAAAAGTGGGTATAGGTAATGTAAACAATATTCGTTTTTCATAATAACTTTGTTTGATTTTTCGAATTTAAAAATTTTAAAAGAAGGTCTTTGAGAATAAATTAATTTAAAAGGTATGTTTCTTATCTTTTCATATATTTTATCATCCAATAATATTTTACTATAAAATATTTCTAAAAGATCTAGAGCACCTAATTTTCTTCTATCAGAAAAAGAGTCTAATGGATTATTTCTTAAATCCAAAATAATTTGTTTGTCTTTAAGTTCTCTAAATTTTATAGGTAAATTTTTCAAATCATTATTTGACAAATTTAATTTTTTTAGCTTTTCCGTATTTATTCCTTCAGGAAATTTTTTTAATTTACAATTTGATAAATTTAAAAATTCTAAGCTAACTAATGAATTATGAACATATGGGAATGTATTGATTTTTGTATAACTTATATCTAAAACACTTAAATTATTCATAGAACTTCTTAATGATGGAGATGCTGAAATATCCAAATCAGACATGAAAATCCGTCTAATACAAGGCATATCAAAAAAATCTTTATGTAAAAGTACAATAGGATTTTTAGAAATATTTAAAAATAATAATATTTTACTTTCTATTGTACGTAGATATTCTATATTATTTCCTTTTAGATCTAAATATTTTAAATTTTTCATTGAAATTATTATATTAGCAGATTCACTATTTAATTTATTATTTCTTAAATCTAACAATTCTAAATTCAAGTATTTAATATTTTCTTCAATCCTTTCGATCTCATTATCAGATAAATTAAGTTTTACTAATTTACTTTTATCCGGATGTTTTACCGTAAATTTTGTTATTTTATTTTTATTAAGATCTAACGCTTTAATCTTTTTATAAAAATTAAAGTTTAAATGAAACTCTCGCATTTCATTCTTATCCATTATCAAATATATAAGATTATTTTCCGTAATATAAAAAGATTCTATTTTATTGTTACTACATTTTAAATATACAAGATTTATATTTATTTCAGATATATTCTTTATTTTATTATTACTACAATCTAAAATTTTTAATTTATTCAAATTCTTTAGAAAAATCAGAGAAGTTTGTTTGATATTAGATAAAGAAAGAAATTCAAGATTATTTATATTAAGTTTATCTATGTTTATATAATTATTATCTATTTTTAACTTTATCAGGCTTTTTATTTTATTTACGTGATTTAAACATCTTATTTTATTATATTGAATGGATAAATATAAAAGATTATTTATTTCTATAACATTTGTTAGTTGGTTTTTATCCACGTTTAATTTTTTAAGAGATTGTAATTTATTGATTTCGTAAGGAATCTTTGAAATTTTATTATTTTCTAGAGAAAGTGATTTTAGAGAATGTAGATTGAATATTTCGTTGGGAATATAACTTAGGTCATTATGATCTAAATTTAAATGTTGTATGTTTTTAAATGTAATAACTTGAATATTTGAAAGATTTTGAAATGCTAGATTTAATATATATTCAACTCTTCCATTGATTTTTTTCTCGTGTAGTAAATGCATCTCTGATAAATCTATTTCATTTTTTGTGTAAATTATTTCTATAAGTTTTATATTCTGAAATACGTTTGTTGAATTATTTCTAGAAGATGATGGAATTTCATTATTTTTTTCATTTTCTTTTGAAATTGGTATTACTTCCATCCAAGTTTCATTAGAATCGAATATTTCAATATTGTGTAAATTATAGTTATTATCTTTATCGGAATGTTTACCAGTAGATATGTAACTATTTTCATTTTCCAAATTATTTTCATTATTTTGATTCTCTGGACTTTTTATATGTTCTCCAGAATATGAATTATCTATAAAATCATTAATATTATTAGACAGTAATTCCTTGAGAGTTTTTTCTAAGCATTCAAAAAAATCCGAATTTTCTATGTTACTACACATATTTTCTAAATTATTATCAGTTATTTCTTCGTATGAAGTTTGAGAAGATAAGATGTTACGAGGTACATTCAACATGCTATCAGAGTTATTTACACCTTCAACATTCACATTTTCTTCGAAGTAAACAGATTTATCCATATCTAATGGTATAAGTTCTAAATTACTGTTATCATCTTCATCATTTATAAATTTTATCAAATTAAAATCATCTACAGAAGAAAATGCTAAGACAATCATCATTATAAATAACATATGGATGATTTTTTTAACGATGTCAATTTAAATTGGTTGTCAAATAACAACGAATACATGTCATAATGATGATATCTATGAAAAGTTACAAAAAACAATTAAATTGTAAAAAATACCAATAAAATTAGAGAAAATTTTATTTTATTAAAAGAAAAATTGTTTATAATTTCTGTATATTAGTTTTACAGTTACTTCTGAAATAAACTTTGAACTGGATAATAGTTTATTAAAATAATGATTTAAAAAATAATAGATTCTTAATTTTTTCAAATAAAACTTTTATTTATCAAAGTTTCCTTGTTGGCTGTGGTATACCGTAGTTTATAGCCTTTGGTTCCTAAAATACATTTAAATTTGTATTAACTGGTTTTGCCACAGATATGTATTAATTTCATCCTATCTTATGCCTAAAAATGCTGGAATTATGCGCATCGCGCACGTTGGCGCTCCCCCCGAGTTTTTAAAAATTCCTGATCTTCTTCTTGACATAGTATTAGCTGAGTCACAAATTAATATAGGGATTGCAATTACACCAGCTAAGCATTACTTCAATTTAGTAATGAGGTTGTCATACAATACACAACTAATGTCATGCTATCAAACACTTACCCGCTCAACAACCATTCTCTTCTACTTTTTATTATTGTTTTGTTCTTGAAATTATTCGAGGTAACGGATTCGAACACGCCAAGCTTGGGGTTGACTACTATTCCACGATCATTCAGCTAATAAAATTATATATAAAAATAATAAATTGTTTGAAGAATGCCAATTATCATGAAATAACAATATTTTATTGAAACCATTTTATGTTTTACAGTTCTTGAAATACTTTTAATCCTAAGATATATTTTTCCAATGCATCACCATCACATCTATCTTCAATATAATTCACCATTACGCTTTTTTTACTTATCTCATTATATGCTTGCATTGCATCTACAATAGAAAAATAAAATACAGTTGTATTCTCTGCAACCTCATAATGTTCTATTTCTCCATAACCTGCCAATTCCTCTTTATCCAAAGCTTTATGTATTTTTAAACCTCTTGTTGATCCTTTGAATATTGCCAACACTACTGATAAACTAATTGTTGTAATTTTTCCCCACATTATTTTTAGTTTATGTCCTTTGATTACCAGAGGATGTTCTTCACAATGATCAAGGAATATTTTGGCTGTTATACAATCTAAAAATGTTATGAATCCAATTTTTTTATCACGAATAATTTTTATATTATGTAACATCCCTATTTTAATTTGATCCAAAATATCTTTGACTTCTATTTCTGATTGTAAATTGCCTATGTACACTGTTCTTTGTCCAGAATGCAGAATTTCATTTAAATTGTGTTCTTCGTCTTTCTGTTGCTTAACAAACCCACATTTTTTTGAGAAATAAATGGGAGAGTTCAATAGAAAGTTTAAAAATTGTACAGCAGTGCAATATTCTTCATAAATAACATAAATAGTTTTCCTATCCTTAAAATATTTTATTTGTTCTACTGGTCCATATTCCTTGGCATACTTTATTAATTTTTGTTCATCATCCTCTTCTATTTGAGTAATAAATATACCTCTGGTGCCACCACAGAGATATGAATAATACACACACTTTTCCAATTCTTTAGTTTTAAGAAATTTTATAGAGATATCACCTAAGAATCCCAAATCCTTCTGTTTTAAATTTTCGTATGCTTTATACAGAAAATAGTAACTAAAGAAATTTATTCTTGCAATATTATCTACATAAGTATAGCTCTCTATATCAACCCACGTGAATAACTCTAATACCTGAGATAGACTTATATCCGTCTTTATGTTGTATATAACAATCGAACGGAAATCTAAATAGTTCACATGCTCATCCATGGGATTGAATATTTTCAAAAAATATAAAAATAATTTTATTTTATGCAAATAAAAACAAAAACAAAAACCAACTAATTTATCAGTAACAACAAAACCCGCTTGGCCCTGCGGTTGTGAGGTGAATCCAAAGGGTAATGGGTTCGAATCCCTCATCCTGAAGAATTTTCAACAAACAAATAATAAAAGGTAGAAGAGAAGAAGAGAATGATTGTTGAGTGAGTGTGGGTTCGATAGCGTAACATTAGTTGTGTCTTGTATGCCGACCTCATTATTATATTAAAGTAGTGTTTAACTGATGTAATTGCAATCTCTGTATTGATTTGTGACTCAGTTAATACTATGTCAAGAAAGAAATTCAGAATTTTCAAGAAATTGAGAGGGATGACATGCACCATACACAAAATTCCAGTATTTTAGAGCATAAGATAGGAGGTGATTAATACACATCCGTGGTAAAGCTAGTTAGTACAAGTTTAAATGGTCTTAGGAACCAAAGGCCATAAACCACTGTAGGCTGTAACCAACCAAGAAAACTTCGATAAAAAAAGTCTTATTAAAAAAATATATATCAGTAACAACACATAAAATTTATAATATTAAAAAATAATTCAACTAAAAACAAAGATCCATCATATGATCAAATATTATTTTTAATAGTTAATACTGTTCTGAATGATTGGTTATCGTGACACCCAATAAAATTTGTTAATAAAAAGTAACCAATAGAAGTTCAGCGTGTTTTAAATATTAGAACTAATAACAAAACAACACCACAAGATTTATTTAAATATAAGTAAAGATAAACAAATCATAAAACCATTTAGGATTATGACATCACTTTCACAAATATAAATGCTCTTAGAATTAAATAAATTATCATAAAGTTTCTAAGTAACTATTTTAGTGAGTTTAATCATGATCATCAAACTCCTTATTACTTACGTCCTTCACGAAGCTTCTCAGTTTTTTTTCTATCTTTTACAAGAGTGCTCTAGATTGTTATTATCAGTGAAATATGTAAATATTATTTAATTATTCATTTTGTTTTTATGTTTTATTAAATTAATTATTACTTATTTGTCATATACACATATGCTTTACCATATTCTAATTTAAATATATATTTCTAATTTAAAGGATAATCATTATCTAATTATAAGTAAAATTTAAAAATAGGTATAGATTCTTTTATGTGAGTTGTTAAAATGTTTCCTTTATAAATAAATATTTTTTTATAAACAAAACATTTATCTTTGCTTTTTTCTTAATAAAATAAAATTCATAATAATAGAGTCTTTTTTCTAATAAAATAAAATCTTGAATATTTGATAGACAAAAATTTTTATTTGACTTTTCTTATATAAATTATTACATGAAAAATACTATTTATCTATTCTTACATTTTAGTTTTTAGCTTTCTATAAAATTACCTCCATCTTTTATAAATATTTGTTTTTTAAAAAATAAATTAACCGATGATATTAGATGTAAGCGATTCCAGAAAAATTCTATTATGGATTAAAAAATACAACAAAATAAAGATATGTGCATCAAAGGATATATTAAGTATATTGGTTGTGGATATTTATACCTCTTTATTTAAGAGAGAATGTATAAAATATGAAGTAGATGTTAAAAATAATATAGAAGAGGAGGATGTAGTTCTTTTTGTAAATAAAAAACCTATAGGAGATAAATATGTGGTGATGGAATGTGGTAGAAAAAAGAGAGAAAGAAAAAATAAAATAGTTAAAAATAATGAAGATAAAGAAAATAGAAGAAATGATAGCGTAATAATAGAAAATGAAAGTAGCATTGAAGATAATGGTTTGAAAATAAATGAGAATAATGGTAAAGATGAAAATTTTAGAAAAGACAGTTTAGATTGTAAATTAGATATTTTAAATTCTACTAATACAAATGATTATTCTTTAGAAACTTTAAAAAACAGTATTAACGATACGTTGATTAGTAGCATTAAAGAAAATAAAAAAGAAAAATGTATAACGGAAGAGTTGGAAAATAGGGGGAGAAATTTAGAAGAATATGAATCAGTTAAAGAGACATTGGATGATGTACTGTTAGATGATAATGATAAACTTATTATAAAAAATAATCAATATTGCGAATGTATAGAAGAAAATTATTTATTTTCAATGTTCTATTTACTGAAGGGTATCAATTATTTTACCACAAAGACTCTTTGGCCATTTGTAATTTTTTATGATAAAAAAATATTATGCAAAAACTGTAAATATATTTTTGACGAAGTTGTTGAAGAGATAAAGAGGAGAGAGGAATATTTTGGTTTGAAAATTACACAAAGAATTGATATAATGTATATTTATAATTCAGTGTTATACAATAGTATAAGCTCGAATATTGAATTTTTGGTCCGAAGAAAGCTTTTTAATTATACTTTAGAAAATCAGGTTAATAAGATATGTGAATATTTAGCTAGGGTAGGTATATCTAGAAAAGCTGCAGGTGATGATTTTTGTAGATTAAGTATTGATTGTAAGGATATTATAGAAGATATTTTTTTCAAGAAAGAAAAAATTATTAAAAAGATAGATTATGAATATAGTGTTACGGGTTTAGAAACATATTATATGTTAGAATATTTTCTAGCGCATAACGATTATTGTAAAGCTTTAGTATCTATACAAAAAATAAACAAAGAATCAATCATTAAAAGTCGAGATTTTTATTTCAAGTTAATAAATTTTGTAAAACTTAATATAAAAAGAATTAAAAATATAAAAGAACATAGGATTTTAGTTGTAAAAGATCTTAGAGATTTCAAAAAATGTAATGTTCTTGTCATGTTAAGTATTTTTTACAATCTTTTTACGGAAGTTTTTAGTTATATGAAGAAAGAAAAGGTTTTTCTGATTATATTAGATCATTATGAAGAGGAGTCTTCATTAATTTATAGCAAAGATAGAAGCTTGAGAAAAATTGGAAGTAAATATGAAAAACTGGAAAATAATTTAAATTCTTTTATCGTACCTAAAATAGAATTTAAAAATGTTTTAAGAAAAATATTATCATAAATAAATACAAACTTTAAAAAAATTTTTATATTTTTTAATTTCCTATAAAATAATATAGAATGTTTCTTATAATAAAATAACAACTAATTTATCAGAGTTGCAAATTTAGAATAACATGAGCATATTTAGGAATATGAAAGAAAAAATGTTTAAAAGACAATCAAAGATGTTAAAATAAAGAAATAAAAATAATTTTAAATTTTATCGTTAGAAAAAAATGTTTGAGGACAAATAAAACTCAAATATATTTGAGATATTATATGGTAACTAACATTAAAGTTATCAAGTTAAAAGTTCCAAATATATTGAGTAGATTTTATTTTAATGAACTTTTTTATCGACTTTTTCGTTTACCTGCCGTAAGCGAAAAACCTTTATCTATTGCATTAATAATAAGCTTCGAGTATCGTAAAACGAGGATGTTAAGATGTTTCCTTCCAGTATAACGCTTAATCTAATATCACTGCTACTTAGAGTGATCATACCTCGAGGGTAAATTCGTTTGGTCCAATGGTCGTGAGGTGGTAACCAAATCCCAAGCCTAACGGGTTCGAATCCCTCATCCAGGAGAATTTTCAAAAAATAATAATAAAAGGTAGAAGAGAAGCGAAAAACTAGTTGAGTGGATGAGGGTTAGATAGCGCAACATTAACTGTGCCTTGTATGACGGCTTTACTACTAGATTAAAGTGATGTTTAACTGGTGTAATTGCAATCACTGTATTGATTTGTGATTCGGGCAATACTATACCAAGAAAGAGGTTAGGGATCTCTGAAAAGATGGGAAGGGGACGGCAACGTGCACCATACGCAAAACCTACCACTTTGGAATATAAGTAAGATGAGATTAATGCATATCTGCGTGAAACTAATTAGTACAACTTTAGGTGTGCTTTAGGAACTAAAGTCCTTAGACAATGGTAGGCCGCAACCGGCAGAAGATTTATAATAAATAAAAGTTTCATTAAAAAAAAGCATTCCTCTAGAGTATACATTCTATTTTACATAAAGCGGTTTAATTGATTAAATTAGTTAGAATGTATATAACAACATACTCTGCTAATAAAAACAGAGTTTACCTAATGTGATCAAAATGTTTGTATTGATTAATGGTTTAGCTAATATTATAATAAAAAAAACTAAAATTGGATTGAAACTGAGATGAAAACAATAAGAGAAATCCTATCACTTTGTAAGATAAAATTAATCTATATACATAACTAAGATGTTTACTACAAAACAAATGTTTAAGAAATCAATTGCTTCTCATTATGGAGTGGTACAATGACCATATATCTTGATAATAAATTTTATATAAAAATAATTAATATCTAAGTTTAAATGAAACATGTAAATCTTCGGAATATTTTTTATATTATTTATATTCTGGTTAAATTTTATTTTTTTCAAAGCAAATGAGAAAATATAAAAAAGCTTTTAAATAAAATTGAATTCATTTCTTCAATGACTTTTCTTAATCCTTATTTAGTAACATCCGAAGGCTTATATGGTACATTTACTTATACTGCATTGTATATATTTTCATAATAATTATATTATCGTTTTATTTTCATGTTTTTCAAAAAAATTTTCTTACAAAAAATTAAATCTTAAATCTTTTTAGTTTCATAATACATATTCTCCGTCTAGAAGGTTAAACATGATTTTTATAACTTCTATTAATATTCACATAATTTTTAAACGCTGTATAACTTATATAATAAGATTAATTAAGATATAGAAATTTTGATATTCTAAAAAAGATATGAAAAAGAAAAGTTATGTATGAAATTGTAATTCAAGTAGAAAATAAACCATTTGAAAATAAAAAAAATTTCTATTTTAAAAATTTACTTATTTAAGCTGTGTAATAAAATATTGATCTTAAAGATGCCCTAAATATGGAACTGATATATTTCTTATTTAGAATTACAATGATTTTATTCATATTCATCATTAAACTTAGAGAAAAGGGGAATTACGTGGGAAAGAATATAATACGACTTAATTATCAAATAACAATAATAATGAATGGGTATTTTATAGAAGCTTCAGAATATTCAGTGAAAAATTGGTCTGACGAGTTTTCTCCCATTATTTCGCAAACTTTATTCTTATGATATCTCAAAAGATGAAGTTTTACTCAGAAACTTGAAACCCATAATTAGCTATATCAACTTTATGAAAAAGAGAAATTTTACTTTTTTTAAATGTAAATGTAATTCTAATTTTAATCCTGACTGGAGTAACTTTCCGCCTATTAAAGATGTTGAAAAAAAACGGAATAATCAGAAGGGGTTAGATTATTCGTTAAGATTTCATCCAAACAGCACATCGGCATTTCTAGCCTTCTTCCAAACACTTAGAATATCTACGTGCTTGGGTAATCCTATACAAACTCAGAAAGAAAAAATATACAAATTTTATCCGCCGTTAGAAAGTCTTGGAAAAGTATATTATCCTATAAAACAGGGTAATAAAATAATATATGATATAGACAAGATTATTGTTAACTCACTTTTTGTTTTTTGTTACCAAATTTCAGAAGGAATATTAGTATATGATATTCCACGACTAAAAATCGGGGCTTTCTTGGAAAAGAAGATTCTTACCGAAGAAAATTGATTTATCAGAGATATTTAAAAATAACAATAAAAAAGAAAATAAAAAAATATATTATAAATTCAGCGGTCTTATCAATGATCACAATAATGACTATGATGGGTTTTGCATGAATTGGATTACAAATAAAACTTTCGAAAGCCATATTACAAGAAAACATAATAAACACTATCGTTTAACTAAAAATGCATTGCAAGAAATATATTTTGAAGAACATAAAAATTAAATTTTTCATTATATATTTATATTATTTTTTATTTACTTAATCAACCCATGTTACCTTCTCCGATTGTCAACTTCTTTTTCAGTAAGAATAACAAATTATTCCCTATAAAAGCAAAACCAGGTGAAAATATTCTCTCTGTTGCACATAAAAATAATATAGAACTTGAAGGTGCTTGTGAAGGTAGTTTGGCATGTTCTACATGCCATGTAATATTGGACAATGAACTTTATAATAAGTTAAAAACTCCATCAGATAGAGAATACGATCTATTAGATCAAGCGTACGATTTAACAAGCACATCAAGGCTAGGATGTCAATTATCTGTGGATAAAAATTATGAAAATAAAATATTGAAAATTCCAAAGGCTACAAGAAATATGACAGTTGATGGATATGTACCCAAACCACATTAATATATTTTTTTTTCATAAAAGAACTTTTATTGCATTATGCCATTTGTACCATAATTTCTTCTACTCTTTGTTGGAATTTGTTAGATTTCTTAAGTTCTTCTATTTTTTGTTCTTTTACTTTTTGTTTTTCGTTTTCTTCGATCTTAAATTGTTCTTCTTTTTGATTCATCTTCTCAACAACGGATTCATATTTCCATCCAAATTTTATCATAAGGTCTCCAAGTTTATATGATTTCCTTATAGGAGATGTTGTATATTCTAGTTTGTCTCTTGGACATACCATTTTTTCAACAGAGAGATATTCTGTTGGGCAACCATCAAATACCTGCAGTCTCTTAAGTGCTATTTGTCCTTTGGATTTTCTATGTGGAAGTTTTCTTTTAATAACCTTCATAAGATGCATGGAAGGGGATCTTAGATGGAATGGTCCTCTTAATGGATTATATGAACAGCTTTTATTCAAATGAGAGTTGAATTTTCCAACACCTCTTTTAATAGGTCCTGTAAACATTACATTTTCTGCATGAACAACTACAACCTCAGTTCCACACATCAATTCTTTAGCAATATGACCTGCAAGTTTTCCAGCTACATGTCCTGTTGCATCGATTACAATTCTTTTTCCAATCATTTTTGGGGGAAAAAAATATTTTTTTTAAAAAATAAATTCACAAAAAAATTCAGAAATAAAATTTATTCTTCTTCTTCTTTAACAAGTTTTCCTTCCTTATTGATAACCAATATTCCCAATTCTTCTGCTCTCTCTAATATTTCTATTCTCTTTTTACTTCCCACTGCATGTCTTATTTCTGCACAGTAAAATGAATTTAAAGATATCAAGGCTTCCAAATCTTTTACACATGCAACCATAATCTTTCTGTATCCATTTGGTAACAAAAAACGAATTGCATTGGGCTTTTTATAACCGATACCTGGCATATCTGGTGCTCCACCGAATTTTCTTCTCATTCTGTTATCAATACCTCTTGGCTTTCTCCAACTTTCAGAAACACGCTTTACTCTCCAAGATTGAAAACGTTTAAATTGCTTCTTGCTTTTACCTTTGTTGATAATATCTATTACTTTAGATAGAGAGGGATTTACAATATTCATTTAGGGTTAAAAAAAATATTTTTGAAAAATAATTATTTACAAAATAAAATTATGTTAAATATAAAAAACATTCTTGGCTACAATGAGACATATTTAATTTATAGAACTTTGAATACAGTTTTAACATTTAACTAAAAATTTCTTATACGAAATTAATAAAATTAGATTACTCAAAAATATATCTTTAAAATTAAAGCTGCATAGAAGAATATTTAAGAAATTTTATTATTCCTATAAAATTTTATTCTAAACCAAAAAAATTTAAATAATAATTTTATAAAAATAAAAGAATATAGTAAAAATATTTTTATATTTATTTTACATTATTCTCATATGTCAAAACACCCAAACTTATAGCAAATATAACAACAGCTATAGCATAATAATAATACATTTTTTCAGATGCTTTTGATTTTTTATACTTTGATATATATGTTATAGCCACATGTATTATAGAAGAAATAAATAAATTTGTACTTGTTATCTCTTCAAGCGAATTTTCTTTATTATATCCTGTGTGTGATAATCTTAAAAGTGTTGTTGAAAATGCAATAATCGCCATATAAAAAATATATGTAGATAATAAAGAAGTAAAATATCTAATCAGACTTGTAAATAATACTATAAGAATAACAAGTATAATACAAATAGTCTTATGCACATATGATTCAAAAGTAGATGAAGATACAAAATATGTGACAATTGCACTCACTAACTTACATAAACCTTGAATATATCCAAATAATAAAATATTATCGTTATTTTTATTTTGGTAAATTATTCTTCTATCGAAACAAGAAAGGAATTTTATAATTACGAAAGATAAGAATTCTAGGGGATAGAGTAGTATGTTTAAAATTTTTGTAAAGTAAATGGATTTTATATCTTGGTTTCTTTTTCTTTCAATAAAAATAGAATTGGAATATATTTCAAAAGAAATATAAATTATAGATGCTAATATGTTTATAAGAGAATAGAATAATATTTTGGGTGTATAAATAGAGTGTATATACTTTTTAAATCCGTTTTCATAAATAAATTCAATAAAAGAAGTTTTTTCTTTTTTTGCTTTTGTTTTTAAAAAAACACCAAATATCAGAGAGGTTGTTATTGATAGTAAAGATAAGTAAAGCGATGATATATTATTACCACTACCATACCTAAGATTTTGTGCTATGAATGAAGATATTATTTGTGCTATTTTACGTACTACTTGATATTTTCCCATAACTTTATTTCTAAGTACATTATTCGGCTCTATTTCATAAACAATACACTGTGAAATATGTGCAAGAGAGGTTGAAATACCATGAAATCCACATGACAAAGCGGCAAAAAATATATTTTTATTATTCATACAGCATAAAATAATTTGTACTAAAATATCCGCAATAGTATCTAGAAGAAGACAGATTTTGTTTCCTATCTTTCTGGATAATAAAGAACTAAAAATGGATACAAAGAGACTGGATACAAATAACCATGGAATGGCTTTATTAATGATATCACTATTATTAAGCTTTTTTGTTTCTATAAAATATGAAATATAAAAAGGCTCTATAGGAATAAAATAGCGGAAAAAAGCAAAAAGATATAAAAAGGTGTACATGGGTAAAATATCCATAAAATATTTTATTTTATAAAGGATATTATATCTATTCATCGTATTTATGAATTAATTCAAAAGATCCTGTTCCATGTTTTATTGGCTGTCCTAAAATAATACGCGCAGACGGATTTTCTAAAAAATCGATATCATGGAATATAGCACTTTCTCTTAGCCTAGAAAAACAACTCTCAAACGATATCTTTTGTAACGCAGAGCCAGTACTAAGCATACCAGTTCGACTAAATGCTGAAAATCCACCATCTCTAGTCATATAATCAGCAATAAGTATTATATGTCTTTTATTAATCTTTATACCGTATATACTAAATACTCCGTTTATTTCTTCTACTATTACATTTCTAGCAGCTTCTACACCAAAAATCGTCAGCGTTTTATAAATATCATTTGTATACGCTGAATATATATCTATGCATTGATCAAAAGTAAGAGGGATTGGTATATCCAATTTAAAAAATAAATCATCTATTTTTCCACCATATAAAATTATGTTATCTTTTTCTATTGATGTGGCTGATATTCCTCCATGTTCTTCTATTTTAGTTTCTGCTACCAATTGTTCTAAAATCTGATAAAATGGTAATTCTGTTTCTACTGGGGTGTATAATGTTATGGTTATTATATTATCTTTCAAAGTTACTTTTTCTGTGGTATCAATTCTAGAAGGCATCTCAAGTATATCATCTACTATTATTTCTTCTTCTATCTCTTCTAAATCAGGATTGTTTGTTGAACTATCATCTTTGTTAAGCTCTTCATTATCTGATGATGAATCTTCAACAGAACTTTCAATTTTCTCTTCTTTTATTTCCATTTCCCTGGTTTCTTCTTTTTTTGCAGAGACCGCAATAACAGATTTGGATTTGTTTAATTTGTTAGATTCTTCTATCAACTTTTTTAATAACTTGCGTTTAATTACCTTCATAACTCTCTTAATTTCCGTTTTAGCATAAAAATCTATTTTAATTTCCTTTGATAATCCATCTACTCTAACGATATTTTGTGTAATTTTAAATTGTTCTATGCACTCAGATAGCATTACCTTTTCTAATTTTATAAAATCTTTATTATTTAAAAAGTTTTCATTAATATTCACTTTTACATAGGGATTTTTAATTTCTTTGGATGCTACCATAACAATTTCTTTTAATCTAGGCATACCAAGTGTTACATTTCCACCACCAACACCAGCCAAATGGAAGGTGTTCAAAGTCATTTGTGTTGAAGGTTCTCCTATAGATTGTGCTGCAATAATACCCACTGGTTCACCGGGTTCTATATATGCTCTTTCTTTTTTGTATGAATATATATCAACGTCCTGACCCTTTGCAATTTCTTTTTTGTTATCTTCTAGGAAATCCATTCTTTTTAAATATTTTTCTTTTCGGGGATCTAGTCCATCTTCACCGTATTTAAATGAAATAACCCTTTTATCAGATCTAACAGTATGATCATATTCCACTTTAAGACTCTCCAAGTGTTTAATTAATGATCTTTGTAAATATCCAGAAACGTGCGTTTTAACAGCAGTATCCATTAAACTCTCTCTTCCTGCCATACAATGGAAAAAATATTCTGCGGGTTGAAGCCCAGTTAAAAATCTATGGAAAATAAAACCTCCAGTGATGGGATTTGGATCATAAGGTTTGAAACATGGTAAAGAAGCACCAGATATCATCAGTGGAACTCTTCTACCTTCTAATTCTTGCTGTCCTAACAAAGCGGAGATTTGACTTAAGTTAACAATGGAACCCCTAGCACCTGAGTTAATAATAAGACCCATACCGTTATTTGGGTATTTTTTCTTCTGTCCAGTTACCAATGAATTATTTAAAATTTTAGTTGTGACTTCATTCATTTTTCGCATTGTCATCATATCAATCTCTTTAACCTTTTCTTGGTCTCTGAAATACATATCAGTCATTTGTTTTCGTGCAATATTTTTACCTTCTTCGATACCTTCTAATATAATTCTGCTTCTTTCTTTCTCTGCTTCTTGATCAAGGAGTAAATCATCTATACCCGTGGTAAACCCATTATACATGATTTCTTTGTTTAAAATTCTACCAAATACAGTAAATAAATCATTACAGACTTCATAACCATATACTTCTCCACATGCATGTACTAATCCGAAGGCCGACGGTCCTATTTGACTTTTGTCTAAAACACCACTAACCAATGTTCCATCAACTATTTGTACTATTCTTTCATCCTCGTATTCATTAATCAATTGTTTATTCAATCTGTTTAATTCTTTGATGTTTATTTTTAATCCTAAATTTTTAAGAATTGTGGAAATTATTTGTTTACCAGAATAAATTTTAACGGGTGTTTTTATACACGGTCTTTCCAAGATAATTTTCCGTTTTAAAGGTTTTTTTAATCTATCTGTACCTATTCCACAACTTAATCCATTGTTAACGATTGCTTTGTATTGCTCTTCACTATAAAACGTATTTTTTAAAGTCATTCTACTACAAACAACTATATAATCCTGAATAAGACCACGTATTGGATTACCATCAGTTGATACAAGATAGTTATTATCATTCAAACAAACATTCTGAACTTCAGCTCTTGAAATATGGCTTTGAACAAAATGTATGTTCATCTCATCCCCATCAAAATCTGCATTGTATGAGCTGCAGTTTGCATAATTAAACCTAATAGTTTTTTCTCCTGGTAATACTCTAACTATATGACCCATAATACTGGGTTTATGAAGAGTTGGCTGTCTGTTTAATAGGACAAAATCTCCATTTTGTAAATGTCTCCATACACGTTTATTTCCTTGTAATAATTGATTTGCAGCAATTATTCTGTCTTTATCCGATATAAATTTGATATTTCTTAAAACACCATTTTCTTCTATATAAACACATCCTGGGTATTTCGATCCATTCAATACGAGTTGTCTTAACTTTTCTAGGTTATAAGGTGTAACCTGCTCTGGGAAAGTCAATGTTTCTGCAAATATCTGAGGAACTCCAACTTCTCGAGGCTCAAGGTTTGGATCTGGGGAGATAACAGATCTAGCAGCATAGTTTACTCTCTTTCCCATCATATTCTGTCTGAATAGACCTTCTTTCTTTTCTAAAATCTGCTTCATTCCAGGAATATTTTTATTTTCATTTTTTGACGAATCAAAATAAAAATAGACCAACCTTTGTAAATTTCCTATAGTTTCATCGCTAGCTTCTCTTTGAACTTTTATTGTTTCTTTGATTATTGAAGTAAGAATCATATTTCGATTGTTTTCATAAAGCTTACCATCATTATAACTAACTGGTCTGAATTTATTTGGTTGTACAATTATATTTTTTATAAAAAACATTAAATGATCATTTGTACCAAATATAGCATGACATAATTCTATTTCTGTTTCAAACAAACCTTTAAGATTTTCAACCAATTCATCTGGTCTTATAAATACTGGTGTACCATCAATTTCTTTAAGAATCCTCAAATTTCTTCCTTTAATATATTTAGGATAACGAGTTTTACAATGTATGCATATCTTTCTAGTGTGACAGCCTTTAAAAAATTCATTCGTTAAGTTATGGTGTATCTGCAAGTTATCTGCGTTGACTTTATTTTCTTCTGTATATTTTATCGCAAGTAAATCTTTTTGTATAAATATCTTTTGCTCATCCGTTGCATTAAATCTATTACATTTTATACACGAAGCTCTTATCAGCTTATAAAGCTGTGCAAAACATAGTGGATTATAAACATATACACCAAGATTTATTCTTCCAAAATGTCCTTGACAATTGAAATATGATAATTTGCATGTTTCACAGCTTTTTTCTGGGGAAAGAGGACCCATTCGTAGATCATACAAGCCATCGGGAAGAGGATGACCAAAAGAATCAAATGCAAGAATAGATTTTATCTCAGCAACTGAAATTTTCTCTATATCATCATTTTTATAAAAATCGAACGATACGTTCTCGGGAGAGAAAATAAGTGACATGGTCAAAAAAAACGAAATTTTTTTAAAGTTTCTTATTTCTCAAAAAAAATAAAAATATTGTTGGAGAATGATAAATTAAAATATGTATGTATATTTATGATATTGATTTAATAGATGACATGGTATTAATATTAAATACATATTATATGTTTTTAATAAAATTCATTTGTAATACATAATAATAGTTTATGATATATTAATTTCTAGAACCTTTTAAAAGTATTTAAAGAGAAGAAAAGTTATTCCTATGTTAAAAATTTCGGTGTGTTTTTTACTGTTAATCTCAATTGTTTATAACGATACCAGTGAATTTTGTCCGGGATATAATTGTTCTATAGATCCCTTTGGATATATGGAAGATGATGGTATATTTTTACCTAATGATTGTGTATCTCTTCTCACTGCAGATGGTAATGTTCCTTATCCCAAGATTGGTATTCAGAAGCCTCAAGTTCCAACATCCAATGGGGTAGTTTCTAATAAAAAAGTTCATAACAAAGCAAAAGCTACGGTCGATGAAGATGAAATGTCAATAGATGAGACTGCTGCGATTGATACTCCAAAAGCGGAGAAAAAAGAGCCTGTGATTAAAAAGAAAAAGGTTGCATATAGAAATGCGTATAAAACGGAAGTAAAAAAGAGACAAACTACTAGCCCAGAAGCCCCAAGTCCTATATATATAATCACAGTACCATGTGATCAAAAAGGAACATCTAAAAACGATACAAAAACTAGAGAAACATTCAAAGTATCCGAAGAAAACCATACGCCTTCAAATAATCATTCAAGAGTTAGTCCTACTAGACGCCATTCACCCCCAGAGTTTATGCCCACACCACCAGAAGGAATAAAAAATAACTCAAAAGTATACGGCATGCATATAAACGATCTCAAAAATGCATGTGTAGCCAAGCTGCTAGATAAAATAAAACAAAAAACGAATGATTTTAAATATCAAACAAAAGCAGATTATACAAGATCTATTAATTCAATTTTAGAAAATCTTCACACTCCAATGGTTCGAACTTCTTATGTACCTGAAAATACATCTGAAAATAATAAATACCTAAAATCTTCGATTGAAAGTATCTTAGAAAAAAATAAGTGCTCATATGATTCGATCTATACAAAGAATATGACAACATTTAAAGAAAACCTGCTTTCTTTGCTAATTGATCTAAGTAGCACGTCTCCAGGTAGGATAGCTGCTCTTCTAAGAGCAGATGATCAAGACTTTACCTTTTATGACGATTTAGATACCATAGTGAAAGAAATTAATACGGTAGAAACTGAAAATAGAAAGGAAGAGCTAGATATGAATATAAAGGATATAAATAAACTTTTGAATCCACAGGGTAATACAAGACATACTCCTTATGTACAAGAACATAATAATATGGATAATATTAGATCGCAATTGTTAGATTTGGAAAGAAAGTTTATGTCAAAATTTGAAATATTTGAAGTAGAATTAGAGAGAGAAATAAAAACTGTATTAAAAGGTTGCATGGAAGAAATCAAAAAAAATCCATTAGGATCTAATTCAGATGCATCCTATTACGATTATCCTTTCGAATCAAGTGGTTATATAAGATTATATGTGTAATCTTTTAAATAAAATAGTTAGAATAGTAAATATCTTATTTTTTTAAGAGGTCTTCTTCTTTATTTTATATTTTTTTAAATTTTATGTTCCCATGTGTGCAAAAAAAGATTCTAAGACCAAAACAACAGAAAATGCTAGTACTGCTATAAAAAACAAGAAAAGTCCTAAAAAATATAAATGTGTTGTTAATATAAACAAAAAAACAAACAATGCCACCGATAACAAGAAAAAAGATATGAATAAAATTACTAATAAAAATGTAAACGATGAATTAGAAAAATCTAAAGATGACCAGATAATTGATTCTATTAAAGATAATAATATTTCTAAAAACGACAATAAAGATTCAAATATAATTAAAAAGGGAAAAACAGAAGAATTTAAGAGTAAAAAGGATAAGACCGGAACCAGTAATACAAAACTTCAAAATAAAACCTCTGAAATAAAATCTGGGCCTAAAGCTACCGTTGTAATAAAGAAAAATAAAGAAATTAAAAAAGATAATAAAAACCTTGATGAGATAGATAATAAAAGTAAAAATGCCCAAAACCATAATCACGAATTAGAGAAAGTGCCGGAAGAATCTAATAATAAAACAACTTCAAAAAAAGACAATACTGACAATAAATCGAAAAAAGGCACAAAAAAAAGTAAATCAAATGACAAGAAAAAGGTTTCTGAATCTAATCAAAAGAAAAAAGTTAAGCATAGTGAAGAAGAAACAACACAAAATAAAAGTGACGATGAAATAATTGATCTTATTAATATTGAAGATAATGATGAAGAAGAAACAGAATATTCATCAATAGATATAAGCTGCTTAGAAAAAGATATAACTCCTTTAACAGATGATCTTATTGGAAATGTTTTATCTTTTACACACCACTTAACATTTCTTGATACCGATAAATTATTTAAATGCAACAGCTTATTTGTAGCAAAACATACAGATATCGTTTTCGCTGTATTTGGATATATCAAATATTCTGAATTCAAAAATCTTTGTGATAACCAATTTCATAAGAAATTATCACAAATTTTAACAAAGAAGAAAATTAATACAAAAAAATTAACTGTTGTGATATCAGAAAGAATAATCAATACACCATTCCAATGGATATTAGATTTATATAATAATACAAAACAAGAAGCACAAGAAATTTTATGGATTTCAAAACTCAATACGGTTAATAAGGAAGACCTTGCCGAAATTAAGCTTTTATTTCCAGAGTATTCTGAAAATGATCTTAGGAAGTTTCCAGTGAAAAACGATGAAATATATCTTTTAAATCAGAATTTACTTAATGATGAAATATGCTTCAATGGACAAATTTACAGAGTATGTGTTTTGAATAAAAAACAACATAACAATTTCATAAACCTTTGTAATGAGGATTATAAACAAAGTCTTAAAGAATAAAATAATTTATTTATTATATTTTTCTTTTATGAATTATTTTTTAAAAAAAATTAAAATTTATGATAAAATCGTCAACCAGTATTCCAAAATAGAATATAAAAGGAAATTAAATAAATAAATATTGTTTATTAATTTAAAATAATCATTTTGTATTCTATAGAAATTCTTGAAAGCGTTTTTTGATTTTTTCATAAGTAAATATATGAAGATTACTTTGTTTAAATTCTTTTCAAATTTAAATAAGTGTTTTTTAAAAATACTTTTTTATCTATCGCGACTAATTTCTTATGTTTTGTTCGTGAATTTCTGTATTTATTAGGCTTACAAATATTTTTATGTTTGATTGTCTCATGAATCTTAAATGTATTTTTTTATTCAAAATAAACTAAACTGTAATTTAAATTAAACCTTTTTCAATCTTTTACTTGCATATTTTTGTTGGTTATTTTGATACTTGTGTATCTGTTCTGTAAAAAAATTCGAATTATACTAAATTTAGAAAGTTTACAAACTTAAATAGTCTTTTTAGGACATATTTTACCATTATATTTCTATACAAATCTAAAGGATTTGGTATTAACTTTTAATTCCATGTTTGCATCTACAACATTTCGTATTTTTTTTTAAAACATTCAGATTGACAAGATAAGAAAAAATATGTATATTTTTATTATATAATTTATATAAATCTTGCCCATTTTATATTTCTTGTTTTTGATTCTGCCGAAGGTATTGATTGATACTTTTGCAGATTTATTAATAATATTTGATTGTTATTCTTTGAAATGATATAATTATTTCAATTTTAATTTTATGATAAGAAAAAAATTTCCATTTTTTATTAACTTTACAGTAATTTATACAATTACTATAAATTGAATGTGGAAAAATTTGAAATAGTTATAAATGTGTTAAGAAATTTTTATTTGTGGTAAGCATTCTATTAGTGGATATCTCTAATCTTCTACTCAGGAGATCATGTTAAAAAAATTATAATAATGTAATGGTTAATCAATGTGGTTACAAGTCATCGTTGGTGCTGACTCGCTTGACATTGTCTCAAAATAAATGTTATAATCGTAATAAAACTAGTACGTGAAAAGAAATCAAGAATACACGGGATATAATACAAAGCAAAATTAATATGTAGGTGGAATTACCTTGGATTATATATGTATACTACGTGTTTTAAAGAATAAATTGTCTCAAATCATAATGTATCGCAACATAATAAAGTTCTTTGAATACAAATGTAAAAAATAAAAATCATTTCAGAGGTTCATTAGATTAAGAAAGAATAAAATAAAAAAATAATGTTTAATTACTTCATATCTTATTACCAAATTTCTTTTTAATTCCTGGATGAATTCTTCTTCTTGCATTAATAAACCAATTATTTATTTGGGTTTGGTCTAAGCCTGTTTTATTGGATAACATGATTTTTTCTTTTTCTGTTGGATATGGATTATCCTGATTTTCAAATAACCATCCTTTTAATATCCCGGCAATTTGTTTAGGATAATTAGCCCTGGTGCATTTCTTTTTTGATTGGATAAGTTCTGCGGTATCAATTTCATTCATATATTGATAATCCTGATATACATTTTCTAAATTTGATATTTGCTTTGTTAGTTCAATAAAATTATTTTTATATTCTTCAAATTGATATAAAGTTATATCGTTTAATTTAATAGATTTTTCTAATCTATCTAACACTAATACCATGGCTGTAGCATAAGAAATAGATGTTCTATTTTCTTTATTTAATTTCAATGTAGATATATCACGATGGAAATCTTCTAAATTCTTATGTAGTTCATCCACACTTAATTGATTGTTAATATACTGTCTTTCAAGATGTAAAACTCTTTTAAATAATCTAAAGGCATTTATATCCATGCTTTCATCATTGCTCTATGAATCTTATAAACTTGAATATTTTTGATATCTTCAATTCTAAAAATCAAATTTCTTAGAAATTTTTTGAATTTCCCTAAAATTATGAATAAAAGTTGAACATATAATAAATTTTACCTCTTTTTGAATTTAATTCAATTATGTTGATATTCGTCCTATAAAGATTTTTGACAGGAAATAGAAAAATTTTTGTGTTTATACTTTAAAATTTATATTCTAACAATATAATAATCCAATATAAATTAAAAAAAACATATTAACTTCAAATATTTCAAAATGAATTTTCATTTAACTTTATTTCCATTTTTGCGAGGTAGAATTCTCCTCCTTGCATTAATAAACCAATTTTTTATCTGTGTTAAAGTAAGCCCTGTTACACATTACAAATTCTGCTTTTCAATCTCAGAAGGATATGGATAGTTAATATTTTCATTGAACCATTTTTTCAATATTTTAATAATTTCTCTTGAAAATATATTCTTTTTAAATTTTATCTTTGATAAACTTTCTATTTTTTCAAAATAATATTTTTTTAAAATTTTTATATCATTAATAAAATCTTCTAAAAAAATTTTTTCTTCAAGATATTTTATCATTTCCCACACACCTAAGATCATTGCCGTATTATCTTCATTTATTTCTAAAAAATTAAAATCAATATCAGATAATGTTTTCAGGAAATAATTCTGAGGTATAGTACCATGAGAGAAATCAATAAAAAGTCGTAATATTTCATCAAAGGAAACAGTTTTACACATACACCTTAACTGTAATTCTGTTTATATACTTTTAATTTTTATTATTTCTATAAATAGGTATTTTAAAATAATGAATAAATTTAATAGATTGGACTTTCAAGGTAATAGTTTAATTTATCAACACCTTGTTTATATTTTGAAAACCATAATTATTTAAAACTTTTGACGATCTTCTATTTTTTATTCTTACGTATTTAAATTCCTAAGAAATTTTAATAAAAAATGTTATTATATAGATAATGTTATATTTTGTTCAATTTGTGTTTTTATATTTAGTATCACAACAGATAATATGGATGAAATAGTTATCTATAATATAAATGTACATTCAAAAAAATAAATTTAATGGTTCACAATTAAATAGATAATTAGTAAACTTCGTTATTAACTTTTAAAAACTGTAACTCAGAAAAATAAAAATAATAATAATAAACTTATTATTATATTATCTTAAATAATTAACTCTTAGAATAAATACTCTTTCGTTTTAAATAAAATACTTCCTCTTGTTTGTTTAACACGTTTTAAAAATCTTTTACTTTCAACATTTTGAGTATGTATACTACTATTTTCTGGATTAACAAAGTTTTTATTATGATTTATCGAAATCTCGGTTTTCAGATTATTATATCCTCCTAGATCCCGAAATTATTAATACTTTTTCATTTTAGTTCCTGTATATTATTATATTGCATTCAAAATTACACCTATTTGACAGTATAACAAAAAACATTCTTTGTTTCTAGTAACAACACCAAATATTGTTTTCTTAATTCAAAATATTAGTTGTATTAAAAAAGCAAATCTTTCAAAATACATTTGACCATATACGATCATTACGAAATAAAAAAATATAATTATATTAAAAACCCGTGTAAATATCATTTACGTATATATTATATTTTAAAAACTTTTATTTTTATATTTATAAAATTTCCTTTTAAAGATGTAAATAAAAAGAATAGAAATCTATCCTATGGTATCATTTTTGAATTTTTGGAAAGAATTTGATTTTGTTCAAAAAATAGGGAAAGGTGCTAGTGGATTTGTTTATTTGATTAAAAACAAGAGAACGATGAATCTTTACGCTATTAAAGAAGTAAAAGCATATAAAGAAGAATATACAAAAGGAAGTGTTAATGAAAAGTTACCGACTTATATAAACCATCAAAATGTATTAAAGTATTATAATTTGTTTATTAGTCATAGACCTAATTTTCTTAAAAAAGATAATGAAATGTTAATATCTTATTCAAAGAATAGAACTTTAAAATCTAAAAAACCATTAATATATGAAAGCGGATTTACTCCTGTACAAAGTTTAAAAGATAATTGTAATATATCAAGTTCGAATGCATCATATAAAATAAATGAGTGTATATTAGAAACTGACGATGAAGAATGTTATTATTCTTATTTGTTATCTGATTTCTGTCCATTTACACTTAGAGATTTTATAGATACAAGAAATATACAGTATTTTATAATGAAAAATAAAATAAACGAGAAAAATGAAAATGTTAAAAATCACAGGTGTGAATCTTCAGAAAATGAAAACTTTGAGAAATTTACAGATTTCTCTTCAGAAGTAAAAAATAATAAAGATTGGTTGGATTTTTATTTAACTAAATCTTTCAACTCTAAGACTTCTCTGTTTAATAGCCAAGGTTCGAATAAAGAAGATGATTTAGAGAACTTTGATTTTTATTTCGAAAAAAATAGTCAAATGTTTGATAATGATGAATTAATTGATAGAAATACAAATCACATGCCAATTGGAGAAGCCGTAATTAATTGTCAATCTAAACCATCATCATCCGAACATCAGTTTATCGCGGAGGAAAAACCATCAGTTTTTAACCTTCAAGAGGCATTATTTAAATTCGAAGAATTAATTCCCAATCGTAAAAAAGAAAGTTTTATAGGAGATTCCTCGGATGATATTTTTAGTGAAAATTATCGACCTATTGAATTAGCTAATGATTATAAAACAGAAATCATAAAAAATAAAGATTATAAAGAATTTTCATTTGATATACCTCTAAACCAAGGATCTGATTTTTGTTTAAATCCACACGAAGAAGTATTCAGCATAAAGGATATATTTGGATACAAGAAAAACGTTCATAAAAATTTTGTATTGAAAAGTTTCAAGGACGAAGGTAAAAACTTGTTAATTAATAGAAAATTTGTAGCAACTATAATATATCAAGTAGTAAAAGGTCTCACATATTTACATTCAAAAAATATAAACCATAACGATGTAAAGGCGCGAAATATATTTTTTCAATTGCGGGGTGATTTTGTGGCAAAGATCGGCGATTTTGGATTATACACAAAATGCAACGATACATTTGAATGTGCGAGGAAAATAAGATATTCGAATGATTCACATTGCTGTGTAAAAAGTATTTTAAAGGAAACAAAAATTTATAATGATAATTGTGGGGCTGAAGATGTATTAAACTGTGGTATTCTTTATTTTGAATTACTATATCCCTTTAGAACGCAAATGGAAAGGGAAAAGGTTTTAGAAGAAATAAAAAATACAAGAAAATTACCGATTACTTTTTGTAAAGAATACAAAGAAGAAACATATATAATTGAGAAATGTATAAAAATGGAAAATACAAAAGTATTTAAACTTTTTGACATTTTGATTCTTCTTTATAAATTAAAAAAATAAAGTAAAATTATATGTAAATAAATTTTTATTCTGAATTTTCCTGTTTTGTTAGAACTCCAGCCATCCATTTCAAATACTCTTCTTCTACATATTCAATTTTTGTTACAATAATATCAGGAATTTTATATGAATGGTTATTTTTTATTATATACACCACCTGCTCTTGATGTTTTTGAAACGTTTTTACAATAATCTTGATTTCTTGCTGATTTATTTCAACATTTTCCATCCATGGAAAACTTGATGATACAGCAATCGTTTGAGCACATGCAATAATTCTTTGATCCAGCAATTTTTTTATAATTTCGGTTGCTTTTTCTTCATCTGCTACTGTTGTTGCTATTAAAATAGGTTGTTCCATGTTAGGGTTGAGAAAAAATGTTTTAAAAAAGTTGAAAAAATTTTTTGATGAAAGTTTCGGAATTTATTGATGAATGAGATATTGTCTTGAGACAAAGATTTGTGTTATTTAAACATGTTTTAATTGATTTTGGATAGCTTTACTTCACCATTAGAACGTGTTATTTTTAATTATATCACGTAAAAGTTATTTTTAAAGATAATTTTTAAGCTTCTTTTCCTCACCAATTACAAGATTATACGTTTATCACATTTTTATTTTAGTATATATTTTTATTCTCGTCTAAATAATAGAATTGTTAAGTTTACAAACTGCCCATCGTTTATAACCATCTTTATTGGATTTATATCGTATATTTCTTTTTAAATGGATTATATATTTTTTTGCTGATGGCCGAAGGAAATTCATAAATTACCTCATAATATAATTATCTAAGAATCATTTTTATTAATATATGTTTTTTATGACTTCAAACGGTGTACCTCTAATACAAGACGATTCAATCGTTCATCATGATACTAATGTGTTAGAGCTGCTTAACTTTTTGCTATTTTAATTAAGAATACCATTGAATTAACAAGCTCTTGTCTAAACATACGTATATTTTAATTAAATATATGACAAAAGATATTATTTGAAAATAAAAAAATATTATTTAGCTGAATATATAATAATCCAATAAATATTTTTGTATTAACAATAAAATATCTAAGTAACATTAGTCATGATAAACATTTGGTATGAAATTAATTCTTGATATAATTATTGGTAATTATAATATATTATATTACAACAATCATCTAACTAGTTAAATATCATCAACAAAAGTTATTGGCTTATAATAACTTAAAGACAAATTCAAGAGAAGATAAAATTGGTTAGTTGGGAATGTTTATGTAAGATGAATAAAGAACAAAATAATGTTAAGTTAGTAAAGCAAAGAAATAAAAATTGTTTTAAATTTTATGAAAATAATAGTAATATAATTTAATTTAAGTAAAACAAATATTACAATACGTACCATTTATTCATAAATATTAAATTATCTTATTAATATTTTGTTTGTTTATAGTCATATATAAATCATCATCCCCTCTGATTAGAACGGACGTGGCGCAATGGTAGCGCGTGTGACTTCGGATCTCAAGGGTGGGGGTTCGAATCCCTTCGTTCGTGATTTTAAGCGTCAGAACAGATTTAAGTATTCTTTTTAAAGCAAGAAATATAATTCTTTAATCATCGTATACAGTCATTTGAATAATAACAATATATATTTATTTTTATATACACTTTTTTATTTATACAATTAATATAAAACCAATATTTAGGATCTTTTAGCTCTATACTCCCTTAACGAGGGTAATAAGCATTATACTAATTATAATTTTTATTTCAATAGCACACAATTTATTATGTTTAAATTAACCAAACAGAATATATTCTTTATTATACGAAAAAGATTAATAAAAGATTCCGATAACAGAAATTAAAAGTATTATTAAATAAATATTATAATTAAGATAAGATGAAGAATCCATATATGATATCGAATATGGCTAAAATATATTAATGTTGATTACAATATACCTTTATGATTTAACACCCTGTAGGTTTTTATAAAATCATTTTATATTAGAAATAATCTTTAATTGTTTTTTAAATTATAACATTATCTTCTGTTATTCTCAATAAATAATGAGAAAAGATAATATTCCTTTATTCTTATGTTATTAAAGTTTTATTTAAATAATAATTTCTTTTACCAGGATATTAATCTTATAACCAACGAACCTATATTGTAATTAATTTTTAAAACACCTTTATCACAATATTTAACAAAGTTAAACTGTATTAAGATTATCCAACAAATTTAACAAATATTTATTTATTTCTTACCCTTTTACGAAACGATATGAAGGATATATTACTGAAATTATTATTTTTTGCCTCCACTATATTCTATCTCTATATGTTATACAATATCATTATTAGAGTAAGTTATAATCTATATTTTATATTAAAAATAAAATAGATACTAATTTTAGCCATTTTTAGGAACTTCTCCAGATATTAACATTCTTCTGATTGCATCACTCACATTACTTCTTATTTTTATCAATTATAGGTGTTTTGCATAAAAGTTATTAAAATATTTTATATCACAAATGTAGGTGACTGGTCATTTGTTTATCAGTATATTTTCTGATAATTTGCATTTTATAAGATTTAATTAAAAATTTCATGAAATTATTTTTTTGTTTTTTTAGATTTTTTTCAAATGACTAAAATTATTTTATATTTTTTATCCATAATATTGGTTATGAAGAGATCTACACGCAATAAAAAACTTGAAGATAATATAGAATATACCATAATTAAATCTTCTTCTATACCAAATATAGATGGTGTGCTTATGGATTATACACAAAATATCTCCACTGGAATGGAAGCAGATGAAGAAAAAGAAGTACATATAAAAACTATATTAAATTGGAATAAACCTAGTAAAGAAGAATTTAGTTATGGAACTAAAATATCAAAAGGTAATTATAATAATGGAGAAAAAAAACAGGAAAGTAAAATTGTTACAATACCAACATTTAAAAATATTTCTAATATTCCTTTACCACAGATCGTAGAAGTAGAACCTAGTAGGAAAAGTAAAATATATGAAAGATCTAATGATTATATAAAATATGAAAAAGATGTAGTAAATAGATATATAATAACAAAAGAAGATATAATATTTCTAAGAAATACATTACCAGAGTCTATAGAAATAGAAGAGAAAGAGTCTGATGAAATAAAAAATGATAAAATAATGGAAGATGATGGAAATAAGAATGAAAAAGAAATAGTTAGTAAAAACAATATTGATACGATAAAAGATAAATCCTTGGGTGTAAATAAGGATAATATAACACAGGAGTCTCTTTCTGAACATAAAAAAGAAGATTATCCAAAAAATTACATTATAACTTACAAAGAGGAAGAATATGAAGAATTGGTAAATAAAATAATAAAAAATACAGACAAGAGAAATGAAATACATAAATTAATTTATAACGATGATATGATAGAAAAGTCTGGGGAAGAAAGCACATCCACAATAGAAGAACAAAAAAAAGTTATAGATTCTTTAATTTCGTATTTTACACCAAAGGCTATTCTTCTACATTCATCTAATGATAAGGATATTTATTTATGTTTCAGAAAAAGAATTATACGTACTTCTAGAAAACAAAGAAGAAATGAGCAAATATGTGTTGATAAATTAAATAGATATAATAAAGAAATAAGTATATTAAACAAAATTTTAAATCTTACTCAAGAAAAAAATATTATCTCAAAAGAATTAGAAGAATTAAACAAAGATATTTTTGAAAGCTTGGATAAAATAAAGACAGAATTTATTATAAAGCAAAAAGAAGAATATAAAAAAATAAATAATTATGATGAACAAAAGAAGATAAGAAAAGAAGAAATTAAAAAATAATATCAAAAATTATAAAAGAATGGTTAAAGACGCTTATAAAACAAGAACATACAAACAACCATTCTATAAAACATTTTATACAGACATTGAATCCAATAATAATATTTATAAAGAGAAATTACAAGAATTAAGAGATATAATGGTTAATTCAAAATTAAATATCAATGAACAGCAATTAAGTGAAGATGCTATGCTGTTTTATAAAATGAATATCAAAGATAACACAAAAAGATGATAAAAAATAGTTTTTATTTATTTTAAACTGTAATTCTCATATTACTTAGAAAAGATATATTTAAATTAAAAAAGAATAAAAATAATTAACAAGAAACGTTAATAAATAAATTTAAGAGTAAATAAAAGTTTGTTAATAGAAATTTTTTATTAAAATTAAAATATAATTAATGCTATTATCATATATATTTATATAAAAAATATCAAGAGCTTAATCCCATGATAGAGGAACTAAGAAAAATAATATTATTTTTAATAATAATGTTTTAATTATAGTTAAAGAATTCTTACCCGTTGTATTTTGTTGTAAATAGTAACCACTGGTTTCTTAATATATAAAAACTATACTAACTATTTTCGCTACATGTATGTATTAATCTTATCTTACCTTATGCTCCAAAGATTTGTAAACGGTAACTTAACTATGATCTTCTAATTTCGAATACATTTTAACGTATTCCTTTGAAGCAATATCACTATAAGCTTTCAAATAATAATTATATAAACATATTCATAAATTTATATGATATAAAATTATGTATTATATACGTAAATAATATTACATATTTAATTAAACATATCTAACATGATATAAAAATATATTAATATTTTATCTTCAAAATTTATTAGCATTAATAAAAATTAAATATTGAATAAAAAGAAATGAAGTATAGGGTTTTCTAATCGAAACGAAAAATGCTTTTTTATAATCAAACTTTTATCTAGCGAAATTTATTGACCGGTCGCTACCTACCATAATTTATAACCTTTGGTTCCTAAATAATAAAAATAATATCCCCATCTGGAACATTCTGTTCTAATAATTTATATCAAATAGCATATACATACCTTTTATCTATTGCATCTCCTATATTTCTTATTTCCACGATGCGTATAAATTGTTTTAGTGTGTAATGAGAATGCTTTAAGCATTTATTAATAGTGATTTACCAACCTATTTTATTAAACTTATTACAAACCATTTGCATAAGCACGTAAGAGTTGTAGTAGAATTCATCGATAATATCAATATTTACCTATTTTTCACTATTGATTAGAATAATCCTTCTATCACCACTTCTAATAATGGATCAAAGTCACCTTATAAAGAATTTTTTTAAAAATTCTACAAACTGTATTTTTTAAAACATCTAATATAATTATTATATTGGTGGCATATCTGAATTATACAAATTAATTATACTTTTTTTAATTCCTATTAATATTTGCTTTTTATTTTTTACATAATTTCACATTCGATTTTATATTTTATTCGTACCTTTCTTTTTCAATCGCTTTTCAATCGCTTTTAATAAAATAATATTTTTTCATTTTGATCAGAAATCCTAAATATAAAAATATTATTTTTTATTACAATATTTTAAAAAATCATAAAACTATATTTTTATCACCACCCTTGTATGGATGAATACAAACTTTTAACAACAGCAGATAAATTAGTATTGGCATTTGCAATGCAAATATTTAATGAAAATGATAAATATAAATTTTATGGGACAAATAATTTTTTTTCTGCTGAAAAATTAAAAGAAATAGAAATTATAATGTATATAGCTTCTAGATCTTCTATGGCATATCCAGATAAATATTCTGTGTATTATGAGTTTTTAAAAGAAGAGGCGCAATATAATGGTTATAATGATATTATTAGGTATTGTGAAGATAAAAGATATGAAAAATTAATAGAAATATACAAAAGGAAGGTTAATGAAAGATATAGAATTATCAATAAGTTAGATACGGTAATTGAAAATAAGGATTATAAAATAAACGATAATTCTATGGAGAATACAAAAATATTGGATTATTACAAATCTAATATAGAAAATATAAATAAGAAAAAGTTTAAACCTAATGTAGAAATAAAAAAAGAAAAGATTATTGGGATAAAAAAACAAATTAAACAGAATAACACAAAATATCCACAACCGTCAATTTTCAATATTCAACCACATATTTTGTTTAATGGTTTAACGAAAAAGAAACAAACAAAAAAATATTATATGAAAATGACTGCCGAAGAAAAGGAGTTAGACGATTATATGGATACAATTGATGAACATAATTATTTTTCAAGGAAAAAAGGTAAGCAGACAGAAAAAAAGGAAAAAGAAGAAAAAACCACTTCATTCGAATACCAAAAATTAATAAGAAAAATAAAAAATTCAAAAAGATCAATAAAAGATAAAACGCATTGGAAAGAAGATTTTATCACAATTAAAAATGAAATGTTGCTTAAAGAAAATATTCCGGAAGGACTTAAAGAAAAATTAAAAAGATTATTTAGCAATGTTAATAAAGAAAAAAATAAAAATAATGAAGATGATAATACAGAAAAGGAGCAGTCATTAGAATCTTTAAAATCCAATGAAACTACCGAAGATCGTATAAGTTGCAAAGAAGATAATATAAATAATGACAGTAATAAAAGTGATACAGGCTTATTAAAACCTATAAAAGATTTTAATAGTAATTCTATGGCAGATTTAGTTCTTAATTTTCTTCTTGTTATTCAAGATGAATTTTTCTTAGAAAGAAAAGGAAAAGATGAGATAAAAGAAGAAATGTATGATTTTAAAAAAACAATAACTATACTTTATGATTTATATAGAAAGTAAATTACATCTGAATAATAACAAATAATACTGTCATGTGTCATCTTGTTTAAATTTTATAAATTTCATTTCTGTGTTATATAAATGCTATTAAATATGAGAATATTTTATTTAAACTAAATATAATATATTTTTTCATTTTTTTTATAAAATAATATTTTATATTCTCTGTATATTTTATCTTTGTGTTATTTCATTAAAACATATTATATTTCATTAAAAACTTTTTTGCTTTTATTTTTCTTTCTTTGTTAATGCAACTTTATAAAAATAATATTTTTACAGCCCTTAAATACATATGTTTGGAAGTTCTTATTCATCGCTTATTTCTTCTAAGCTTTCACACTCATCTACCAAATTGATAAACAAAACCAGTAAGCTTCTTTCAATCAGTAAATCTTTAGAAACATCATATTACAATAGAGAAGGGTTAAAAAAGGATGAAGGTTCTTCTGTAGAAAATAAGGATATTAAAGAATACAATGGATCTGGGCCAATGGTTAATACATATACCAAGCTTATGGTTAACAATTACAATAATATTATTTTATCTTCATTACCAACAGTTATTCTTAATAATATAAAATTAATAGATCCATTACAGTTATTAATAAAGGATAAGGTTGAAGAATTGGATGTTTATGGTGATTGTTGTGGATATATGGTATTATTACTTAGTAGATTATTAAATTATAGTAGAGAATTGGTGTTAGATGGACTTAATATTACTCAATTAGTGGATATTTTAAGAGAAGTAAGACAATTATTATATGAAAAATGTGATGACTATAAAATTAAAGAAATAGTAGATTACAAAGATAAGAAAATTCTAAGCAAGATATTGAAAGGTGTTATGCAAAGTGAAACATTAGAAAATTTATTGGTAGAAGCTATCAGTAGAAGTAATGGTAAGGATATTGAATTTTTAGATGATATAAGAATTAATAAAGTTAGTGTTGGAGTATTAAAAGATAGTTATTTGATGGAAGGTATGGTATTTGATGGAGAACCAGCAGGAACAGTAAAAGGATTAAAAATAGAAGATAAACCATATAGAACAGCTATATATAATTGTCCCCTGGATATTTCAAGAACTGAAACCAAAGGAACATTGTTATTTCAAAATGCAGATGATTTAGAATCTTTCTCCACAAAAGAAAGTACTGATATTAAATCATTAGTAGATAAGATAGCATCCAATGATGATCTTAGGTTGGTTATAGTTTCAGGAGAAACAGAACCTAGACATTTGGATTATTTCAATAAGAAAAATATTATGGTATTCAAAGTACAAAGTAAATTTGATATCAGAAGAGTAAGAAAAATGTTAGGTGGTACTCTTAGTTTAACCCTCAATGAATTAAGAGATGAACATTTAGGAAGAATTAAAGGAGTTAGAGTTTATCGAGAAGGTGGAAGATTATATACACAATTATTACCATACAACAGTGATAATACCATCCATACAATAGTTTTAAAAGACAGTTTAAAAGCTAACACTGAAGAATATGAAAGAATGATAGACAAAGGAATAAGAGTTCTAAAGAAAAATATTTATGAAGAAGATGATATGAATAAAATATTATTAACAGAAGGTGCAGGTATCTTTGAAAATAGAATAAGTAAATTATTAAATGAAAGATCTGCAGAATTTAAAGACATCAGAAAAATAGTTTACAATAAATTATCCCTAGCCTTTGAAGAATTCAATACCAACAACAAAGATAAAATCTATGATATATTTACACCCAAGATAAAGGCTACATTATATGCAATAGATATTCTATGTAATGTTCTATTAACAGAAGATATTTTAATATCTAAAGGAGAAGATATGCAAGTAAGACCACCAACAGGTAATTGGGATAATCATTAAAAGTTATTTTTAAACAAAAATATTTATCTTCTATATTTAAATGATAGAACAATATAATTAAATAAAAAATCAATATGATGTTATTGATCATTGTTATTGCAATATCCTTCTTTCTTTTTTTGTTTTTCCATTAGAGGATGAGAAGATTGTTCACTTATTTATCTATTTATTGGGATTTTGCGACAATTATATCCCATAGATAATAAGAATCAAAATAATAGAATGATAATACTAAATACATTTCGTCCTCTAAATTCCCTTTAAAATTATTACACATTTTTAACGCTCACGCCTCTAGAATTTGAGTTCCAAACTCTTTCATATAAAACTGTAAAAGAACGAAGGATATATTAAATATAAAAAAATAATAAATGTTATCGTATTTAATTTTTATTATAATTTATTTAAATTAATTTTTATTATCAATTTTATATTATTTTTCTTAATATAAAATTATCCGTTTAAAATATTTTTACTCATTTATTATTATTTATAAGATTGTAATAAATAATATATAGCTTCTTGTACAACTGGATTTTTAAAATACTCACAATCTAATAATTGATTATATGCTTTGATACTACCTGTAGTATTTTCTTCTGCCTCGTTATCTTCTACGTATCCATTTATTAAATCTTTAGAATTATTAAGTACCCAGCCATTTATGAATTCTATTGGATTGATGATAAATTTATTTAAATTATCTATTTTTTCTTCTGTTCTTATGATAGCATCGTTGATTTCATTTATTTTATTTTCTAATAATTGTAAATCATTAGATTTGTAAATAGTTGGAAATTCATATAAATCATCAATTTCTAATATTATATCTATTGTACGCTCATAGTTATCTAATGGTAATTCTATTATAAGATTATCTAAAGGGAGAAGATGATCGTTTATGAGGGTGGGTATTTGTTTATAGGTTAAAGAGTCAATATTGAATATGGAATTAAGTAGAGTGTCGCATGTAACCCGTTTATCATTTTCTATTTGTTGTATTGGGAGTTTAGTGGTTTTTATATATTTCCAAACATCTATGATTATATCTGTTTTTGTTCCTACTTTTCTTTTTAAAAGATAAGAAAGTTTGGGAGATAATTTATGAAGGTCTTGGGTATTTTCAAATTCAAAATAACATTTTAGGAGAGTGTTAGTAGTGTTATTAATCTTAAATTCAAAAGTGTCAAATTCAAAGTGATTACCCGTTAAAATGTTCTTTTGTTTATTCCATTCAAAAATTTTATGTATTTCTTCTAAAAATATTTTTTCTTCTGTTTCTTTAACTACTTTTCTTCTTTTTACATTTTCGGATTCTAATGGTGTATTATTTTCTTCTTCTGTTATTCCTATTATATTTTCGCCTATGTAATATTTGTTATTATTATTTTTAAATTCACCATTTTCTGGGGATATTATAAGGGAGTTTATAAATTGTGTCATTTTCAAAGAAGGTTCAGTACTATAATCATTAACTATCTTACCGTTAATATTTAATTTGAAGCTAGGAGAAACCCCTTCATCTTTATTTTCTATCTTTTCCACATTAAAATAAAGTCTTAATCTTTTTACAGTTTTAATCCTATTATAATTTTGTTCTTCTGCAATAAGTTTTTTTCTAAGTGATTTTTTATCTATTAACAATTCTGCCTGTCTTAAACGTTTAAACAACTTTTTATATTCTTCAATCTTTTTAGAAAGTTCTGTTCTTTTTAATTTATTTTTTTCATATTCAGATTTTATATTACTCTCATTGCTAAGAAAGGTTTTGATATTTGGATTATTATTAATTTGTTCTTTGTTTGAATTATAATTTTCATATTGTTTTTTCATATTTTCATTATTGTTTACTTCATTTATATTATCCTCTTCTATTTTATTTGAGTCTGTATAAGAGATATTATTATCTTTTATATTTCCAATATCTGCTTCATCATTATTAGGTATTTTTGAATCATTATTATAAATTTCTGTTGTTTTATCGGTATCTTGATTATGCATTATTGAGGGGTGAAAAATTAAATTTCTGTAAACAAAAAAAGAATAATAGAAAATACAAAAATATTTATGCATTAAAATTAATTAATTAATTTTAAAATAGTGTTTAAATCATTTTTCATTTTAAAGAAGATGAAATTTTTACTTTAAATTTTTTGGTTTTTTTAAACAAAACTTTTATTTATAGAAGTTTTTTTAATCCATGTAATCTACTGCGGTTTATGGCGTTTGGCCCTTAAAGTACATTTAAATTTGTATTAACTAGTTTCGAAACATATATATATTAATTTCGTTTTATTTTATACTCCAAGGTGTTGTGGTTTTGTATATGATGTGCATCGCCATCCCACTCATAATCTTAAGGAGATTCCTATCTCACTCATGGTATAATATTCATCACATCACAAATCAATACAGAGATTGCAATTATACCAGCCAAATAATACTTTAATGTAATAACTGAGTTATTGTGTAAAGAATGGTCAAGCTACGTTATCGAACTCTTAACTAGCCCTTCCTTTTTTCCATCGCCACTGTCTTTTTATTGTTTTTTTTTGAAAATTCTTTTGAATGCGGGATTCAAACTTCCCAGGCTTGGGGTTTTTGTTGCCATACCACGGTCATTGAGCTAAACGGATCTAATTTTTTTGTTTATATATAAATCTTTTTTTTGCCCTAAGTATGTCATATAAAAATAATGATCTTCCTACGGTTGATAATTTCTGTGAAAAAATTACAGAAATACTTATTTCCTCGGAAAGCTTATCTCTATTGGATATGGATGAAAAAATACATGGTGCTATCTTAAAGTTAGAGAGCTCAAAAAAGATAAAATATAAAATAGAAGAAAAGGAATATTATGGTTTGACTAATGAAGCAGTAGATGTTGTTGAGAAAGGATCCCCAGAATATATTTATGTAGAAAATATAAGAAATAATGGAAATGGAGAATTCAGTAATATAAATGTTACTGAAGATGGTAAGAAGAATAAGAAGGGATCAGATAGATCAATAGGATTCAGCTATGCTATGAAGAATAAGTGGATACAATTAAAAGATAATAAAGTTGTTTTGTGTGATTGTGAAGTAAAAGATAATGTGAGGGAAAATCTTCGTAAGATGAAAGAAGTAGAAGATAGAATAAAAGATTACAAAGAAAATTATAATATTGGAGATGATATTGAAATATTTGAAAAAATAGAAAATATGATGTCTTTGGATAAAAAAGATGTGGAAATATTGAAAAAAAGAAAATATCTTATAAAAAAGAAGATAAGAAAATATTTAATAGAGAAGGATGTTGATTTCTATTTAGATAAAAAGAATCTTGTTGCGGAAGTTACAGCAGAAATGATAAACAATCCATCTACAGATTATAAAAATTTGAAAGATTATAATTTTAATACTGCTGGTAATTTACCTAAGAATGGGGCGCTTCACCCACTTAACAAAATAAAAGAAGAATTCCGTCAGATATTTTTACAATTGGGATTTGAAGAGATGGACACTAGTAGATATGTTGAATCTTCCTTCTGGAATTTTGATGCTCTGTTCCAGCCACAGGACCACCCGTCTAGAGATCTTCAAGATACGTTTTTCTTAAGTAATCCTAAAACCACTAAGGATATTCCTGAAGAATATATGAAAAAGATAAAAGATATACACAGCATTGGAGGATATGGTTCTGATGGATATAAAGGAAATTGGAAAGAAGAAGAAGCTAGAAAAAATGTATTAAGAACACATACAACAGCCATAAGTACCAAATATCTTTATGAAATCATGAAAAAAAGAAAGGACAATGGGGAAGAATTTAAGCCATTTAAATTATTTTCTATTGATAGAGTATTCAGAAATGAATCTTTGGATGCTACGCATTTAAGTGAATTTCAGCAAATAGAAGGATTGGTCTGTGATAAAAATTTAAATCTAAGTAATTTAATGGGAATTTTAGAAGAATTTTTCAAAAAATTGAAATTTGAAAAAATAAAATTCAAACCAGCGTATAATCCATATACCGAACCATCCTTAGAAATTTTTGCATACCACCCCATACTTAAGAAATGGATGGAAGTAGGTAATTCAGGAATATTCCGACCAGAAATGTTACGTCCTATGGGATATGAAGAAGATGTAAGGGTTATAGCATGGGGATTGTCCTTAGAAAGACCAGCAATGATAAAATACGGAATAAATAATATAAGAGATTTAGTAGGACATACGGTAGGTTTGGATTTTATAAGAGAAGGTGAAATAGTAAGTTTTGAATAAATTTATTTTTATTTATTAAAGGAAGAGAAAATCACCCATCTTCCTATAAAATTTTATTTCGATTTACCGTATTAAAAAATATTTTTAATAAATTTTATTTTTATAATTTAAATTGTTTCAAATTCAAAGCTTGTTACTGTTTCTTCTCTATTAAAGTTTTCTGGTATTTCTTTACTATCCCTCAAGATTTTAACCTCATGAGGTAAATATTTTCTTACGATATCTCCTTTATTTGGTTCCCCTTCTCTAAACACTAGCAATACTATATCCGATTCATTTATCCACACTCTTCTATGAAATGATCCTCTAGCCTTACATACTCGTATTATAGAATCAGAGCAACTAACTTTGAATCTACAGCTGCCCAACGGTTTAAGAACTTGTCCATATATTGATACACCTTCTTCAGAATATTCTAATGTTGTTGGTACATTTTGCTTTCTTTTAGATTTATTTTTTGCCATAGTTGAATATGGGTGAAAAAATTTATAAGCAAAAACATAATGGGTTGTAACAAAAATTATATTATTGAATCATAAGATTAAAAAATACGATCATATTCTTCTTTATATAAAATTATTTTTATATTTTCTCTGTTATTAATTGTTAAACATTCTTAATTAAATCGATCTTTATGATTTAACTGAATTACATAACAATTATTTTTATTTTTTTTTAAAAGTTATTTTTTTTATCATTGGCTAAAATTTATTAACTCTCATTTTAATAAAATTATTTCTAACTTTTATACACTTAAATAATAAATAACCGACATACTCACTCCTTAAATTTAAGGAGATAATTATTATCACATCCTATTTGTCGTTACCCATTTTAAAAAAAAAACTTATCTCCGTTTTCTTATGGAGACACAGAAAAAGCCAAAACCCCCTAGCAATACCATACCAAATGTTAAAAATACGGCAGAAAATAAATCAAATACATCCAAAGCGAAAGATATAAAACTGAAAACCAAGTTTGTACAAAATACACCCATTGTTATTCCAAGACCCTTACCAGAAGTTGGAGTAGATGAAATTGTTAATTGTTATAATTCAGGACAATACGATGATAATGCTCAAGATTATAAAGAATATATTGTAAAATTAAATATAGATTTTGAAAAACAATTACATAGAGTAAGAAAGAACAAGAAGGCATTTTTGGGGTTGAAAATAATTTTAGCAGTGTTTTTATTATTGACTATATTATTTATAGTGTCTAAATTATGTAATTTATTTTAAAATAAAAATTATATTACATATATCTCTTTTTTTAAATACAACTTTTATTTATAGATGTTTCTTGGTTGACTGTAACCTATTGTGGTTTATGATTTTTGAAAACATATATTCTTTATAGAATTATATTTTTTATATGAAACATCTATAACTAAACCTTCTTAAAAATAATATGTATTTATAACCTTTAATTATAGTATTTGTAAAAGAAAAATATTTGTCTTACCAAAGAAAATAGTTATTAAATTTGAAAGTGAAAGAATCATCTATTTTCTATTTTCTCATCTAAAAATTTAAAACTTCTATTATCTATTCACATGAAAATTATGAAAATAAAAAAGCTCATTAATCCTCAATTATAATCATAAAAATAAATAGATTAACAATATTATTCATACATACAAAATAAATTTTATTATATTTAAAATATAGGTTACGACCAGAATAATAAATAATATCTTAAAAAGAAAAATAAAATATATACGAGGAAGAGATAATAAAGATTTATAAGAAAATTATGAATCTTCAAATTATCCTAAAATAATTCTGCAATTATCAATTGGTGGTAATTTTATATGATTGAAGTTTTACAGCTTTGAACAACTGATTTAATTCAAAATTGGTTTTATTATCTCTGTTATTTAACTAAATTTTTTAAAAAGCACGATCTATATAAATAATAAAACTTTATTGTATTATTTATATTCATTGTAAAGATAGATAACTATTATAATTTACGGATATGGGAGACAACCTGTTAGATGACGATGATACGTTAACCGTGAAATTACCGGGGTCACCAGAATTTCGTTGAGAACCAGATTTAATTAATAAATTGTATTTAAGAAACTTATGATGAAAAACAATTTTATTTAATATTTAGTTTCTTAAATATTTCAAAAGAAAAAGTCATTCTTTGACAGATGTTGTCTACATTGGCATTTACTTTTCTCGTATATAGAACAAATATCGATATAAAAATAAAATGCCGTTTAAATAATTTTATTATGTATCAATTTAATATTGACATAAATTCTACTTATTTTTATTGTAGGTTTAAATGTTATTTACGTAAAAATCTAACACATTCAATTGTATAATTGTTATATTATAAAATCTAAAATGTCTGTTTTTAAGTTAACTGTCAGTTATACAATGAAACTTACCGATCTGGGTTTTATGGTTAATTGGTCATTAATTTTAATGAAAATAAAGATGGCTTATCGGGATAATAAACGTTCTTTGGAAAATTCTATTTGCTAAAAACGTCGTATCGCTTTTAAAAGTCTTTTTTTGGTTTATGAAATTTTATTATATTTTTTTTAACTTCTGTTATATTTTTTTGGTAAAAAAATATTTTTATAATAAAATGAAACAATATGTTTTTATATTCACCTTTGAATTTATAAGTGTATTTCTAAAAAAAGAAAAAAGTCATATTTCTATATTTGTTCTATATAAATAATATTTGTTGAAAAAACAACAGTAATGGTAATTAAAATATTTTTGCTGTTTATAATAACACGGGGATCTACGAGTAACGGGAGTAATAGAAAGTATCTTACAGGAAAACCGATGAAGAATTATAATATTAATGCAAGCAGTTCAAGTGGCACAAAGGATATTGAGGATAGAGATGGGGAGCAAACAGCATTACAATGTTGTCATGACGAACCTCGGCTTGATGCACATTACAATGAAAATCTTAAACATCATTCAGAATTTAATTTTGAAAAACCTCATTGCGTAGCAAAAAATCATAATAATGATCATATCGGAGAAACTACATATTTTTATGCGCCCGAAGAAGGATATGTTCGTTTAAATGGTAAAAAAAGTATCGGGTTTGAACCTATAAATTATCGATATGAAAAATATACGGATTCCAGTACTGATAGTGATCAATGTATGGGTCATAGAGAGGAAGGAGCATCCGACGGTGAAAAGCATAGGAAGCATTTCACAAAGAACTTTAATCAGAAAAAAATTAGAAGGAAAAGAAAGTGTAAATCCAAACATAAGCAATATTGTAAAAGAGAAGTTTTACAAGGGGAAAAGCAGGACGGTTGTGTACCGTCATGCCAAAGTTGTCAACAGGATAATGAAAATAGTAAATCTAGCAAGTTTGAAATAGAATTTAGTAAAAAAGATTTGATACTTCTTGCACTCGGTGCATTTGGTGCTGTAAACTTTGTAGTATATCTATACTCATTTTTTTTCTAATTAAAAACAATATCTTAAAAAGAAATTTACAGAATAAAACGTTTATTTTTTAACTTCGTTTATTTTTGATGTTTTTTAACAAAAATTGTAAATACTCCGATATTTGATTATAAAAATATAAATATACTTTTAAAAATCCACAGTGTCGAATTAAAAATTTAATTATATAATTTTTACCATATCAAGAATATTAAAAACTATTTAATAAATTATTGTAAACTAATCTATGTATATTCTTCCATTGTTTATTATTTTTAAATTATTTTATTGCGATAGCTTAGATAATTTGTCATTCTTTATGAAACAAAAATGTGGATTTGAAATCGATATAAAAAAAGAACATGATAATATACACTTACTTATTCTTGCAGGCTTTCAACTTTCTAGTCTACCTTCTGAATTGTATTTGTTTAAATATTTACAAACCTTAAATTTACAAGGAAATAAATTGAAATCTCTTCCGAATACGTTTTCGAAGATAAAAACACTGGAAAAACTTAACTTATCAAATAATAAATTTACAAGAATACCTAAAGAAATATTATCACTAGAAAAACTAAATTTATTGATTTTATCAAATAATTACATAGAAGGTATACCGTCAGAAATAAATAATTTATCAAATCTTGAAATATTTGAGATAGAAAATAACAACCTCATGATTTCGGAGACTTTCCATTTGCCTAAAGTCGTACAATTGTTTATTTCAAAAAATTTTCAGAATGTAACGTATCCGCGTAATTTTAAAACTGATAAAAATTCAAATTTTAACAGATCAGAAAATTGTAAAAGATTTCAAAAAATTCTTGTGGGACAGGACGCTTTGAATTTTTTACAAATGAATAATTGTGGTATTACTAATAATAATATCTTTTTAGGTAATATTGTAACATTAGAAGAATTACATTTGAGAAATAATAACTTATCCTCGTTTCCAATAGAATTTATAAATTTGAAAAATCTTACCCTGTTGGATTTGTCCGATAACAAGATTAGTAATGTCAACAAACACATTTTATATCTTGATTCTTTATTAACTCTATTTCTAAAAAATAACGCTTTACTAGAATTTGTAATAGATAAAGGACCTGTATCCAGTTTACAAACATTATTTTTAGAAAATAATAGTATTTATAATATCTATTTAGATCCTGTTGTATTTCAAAACCTAACAGATTTAGAGATATCTAATAATCAAATTACAAAACTCCCTTCGGTACTTGGTAACTTTAGAAAGTTAAAATCAATCAAAGTTTCGGACAATAAAATTGAAAAAATACCTTGTTCATTTAAAAATCTAAATGAATTAGAGCTTTTAGATTTAGATAATAATTATATAAAGAATATTGATGTATTATTTTATTTGGAAAAACTTCGTTCTTTAAAACTGACTGGAAATCAAATTCAGAAATTTCCTATTCAAAAATTTAAAAATATCAGATGTTTATTTGTACATTCAGTTAATATAACTATTTCCAAGGAAAATACAATACAAAAAATTATATTTGTTGGATGTAACAATATTGCAGATATTTTATATTCCTGTGTGGATGTAGAAAATATGTCTATTTTAAATTGTAATTTAAAAAGAATATCAGATGATATAGTAGATTTAAAGCGGATGAAATATCTATCGATCATAGGATGTGGTTTAAAAAGTATTAATCCTAAAATATTTGAAATAAATTCTTTAAATGATATTGATTTATCAAATAATGAAATCAAAAGAATTCCTAGAAAAATATTAAATTCCAACCATAATATATCGTCTTTGGATTTATCTGGAAATCCAATAGAAATATTTTCCGATCAAAATAATATTGGTGCATTGGATATAAAATTATTGTTTAAGAGTATTTATATAGATGAAGAAATTATTGAAAACTTTGATTGTATGGAACTTCATGAAATTTACAAAAATTTAGATTTTGAATTGAAATGGAATCTAAAATCTATTCTTAAAAACAATAAAACTACCTTAAAACCTATGGATCTATCTAAAAATGAAATATTGAAAATATGGGATTCTTCATTTAAAGATCTAATTGGAAAAAAGGAAGAGGAAGTTCTTAGAAATTATATAATTAATACATTTGAGGCGGAGGAAATGATTAACGACGAGAAAAGTTTATATTCAAATGAGCAGATAAAACATCGAATGGTTTTACTTGAAAATGTGATCGTCCGTATTAACTCTTTAGAGTCTGATATGATAACAGCTATTCTTCATAATCTTAATGATTGTATTAATAACTGCTATGATGGACAGACGGCCACATTAATGAGCATTTATGTTTTTTTAACGAATGGTATAGCTTCTTCTTTAGAAGGTTTTATACATAATAAAATAAATGCTCATAAAGAACATTCCTTTCTAAAAGTTACAACATCGAATAATTATAATCAGAATGCGCACGTATATACTTTCTGGAGATATATGCTAAAAGATGAACTTTGTTTTACCAGTTCAATACCGGATATTTTCCCCGATTTGAAAAATCCTAGTTACTACAAAAGATGTTTTGTTCTATACAATTTTCTACGTAATTTTAATGTCGATTGTTTTATCGACAATTTGGTTCAGTGTTTAAATTCAAACAATCAATATTTTACGGATGCAGTAAATTTACTGAATGAAAAACATAATAAAAATTGGGAAAATATAAAACAATATTTCGAATTTAATAATGAAATTAATAAAGAACATTTTTTCACATCCAAAATTAAAAAAGAAGGTGTGATTGAAATTCTTAAAATATTGAATATACTTCAATAAAAATTTCAATAAATATTATAAGAAAGTTTATTATTGCTTTTTGAATTTGTATTATAAAGTCATATAAATGTATTTATTCAAAAGTATCTGATTAATAATTTCTCGAAAAATTAAATATTAATAAAAATAATAAATAATCTATTTATGAAGTGATATAATTATTATTATATAATCTATTATAATTAGAGTTTCATTTATCATTTTATTATATGCTTTCAAATTAAAATAAAATTCGTAAAAAATATATTATCAAACTATTATTAGATTATTAATATGAAAAACCTTATACTTTTTATCAGAAGAATATAAATATTCACATTATTGTTTTTATGATTATTATTCTTTTAGTAATTTAAATAGTTTTTATTACTTTATTTAGAAGTTTTTTTATTTATTAAGAAATAAATTATATAAAAAATCGGTAATGTTCATAGTTATTCTTTTACAAATCTGATTTGTATATAATTATATTATTGAATGATAGTTTAATAATTACTTTTTTCGTATATATTAAATTATAGTCAACATGTTCTAATCGGTTGTATTCCACTGTTGTCTTAAACTGGTGGTTCATTAAAATACAATTAATTCTTATTAATTGATTTTATTATGTATATATTAATTTCATATTACATTATGCTTATGATACACATATACCTACAGGCTTAAATCTTTAATAAAATTTTTACATATGGTTGAATAATCCATACAGAGATATTTTTAGAATAATGTTGTCTAACTTCTTTTCATAAAATTTTATTTATGGCATTTCCTAATAATTTATTTCAACTAATTAGTATTTTAATTTGCGCACGTTTCATATAGAACAGATATTATATTTATACCAACCAACAACTGCTTCGATCTAGTCGTTAAACCATCTTACAATGTATAAACAAGTCATATTAATGAACTGTCACATTTTACTAAGAATTTTTTGTTTGTGTTTAGAAAATTCTTATTTGTCTGAGGTTAAAGTTTACAAGATTTATGATTTTGTTTTCACCTTATTATTTTTTATTTATTAAATAATTTACATAATTAAATTGTAATTCTATTTTTTAAATAACTTTGATACGAATTTTTACCATATATATAGATAAACTGGAGAAGTTGTAAAATTAAAATTGGAACGTGATAATTAGAGTTGTAGATATATCAATCAAATCTAACTGTCTTAAAAATTTATTACAAAAAATTGAGTAAATATTTTTATTTGGTAAATTATATGCTCATAATTTCAAAAGAATAAGGTGTTACTTCCCACAACATTAAAATATATTATACTCAAATATTAATAGTTTATTTTCAAATTAAAAGTTTTCATGCATGTCAACTGTCTTTTCAAACATCGAAAAAAAGTATAAATAGCAATAAATATCTATATGTATGGATTTACATATAAGTTATCTTTGGTGTTTTGCTATACGATTATCATTCCTATTACCAAATATTATGTCTGCTGAAGCTTATGATGAAAGTGATGACCACGATCCTGTAAGAATGTGGAATGGAGTTCCTTATACGAAAACCGTTCTTAAAGTTGATGATGATCTTTGGCTTACTCCAACTGAATTTGATAGAGGTATATTCAATGTTGAAATGCGAATTGGTGATATGGTTGAAGCATTCGAACCAGAAGATCGAGAAGATGTTAAAAAAATTGAAATGGATTTACAAAACCAAAAAGAAATGTTATTAGAAGAAAAAAATATCAACACCTTTATACCTAATTTTCTGGGATATTCGCAAAAGAGATCAAAATGTTTTACTGATATGAGGAAAAAAATATCAAAAGCTAACAAAAAATATTCTAATCAACTTACCGTAGATTCTATAGACAAATTTATTGGATATGAATTTGAGTGTTCAGGTAAAGAAATAATCACAGATTCGAAAGAGATTGATGATTTCAAATCTGTAAAAAAAGCCCAATCTTTGCTCAAAAGGAAATCGTCACAATCGAAAAAAACAACAGCATATCTTGAACTTGAACTTGCCAAACAAATGATATGGAAAAGACAAACTGCCTTTCCGGTGATTGATAAGTTTGATACGTTCCTCGACAATGACCATAACCATAAACAGTATTATAATTCATGTCGTGCTGCCGACGAACAAAGTCTTATTCAGGAACTTTATGCACCACATGATCCTCTAGGTGCTGCAGCTATTGAATCAGAAAATACTTTAATTGGTTTAGAAGAAAAGTTAAGATCCTTGAGAATTGGAAAAAGTGAAGTTAATATTCCACCATTTTATGATTACGATTATACTAGAATTCGTGAAGAATTACCCGAAGGAGTATCAGAAAAAGCCCTTGAAAATTCTGTATTTTTCAATAATCGGCTTCTTGAATTATCTAAAATTGAAAAAAATTTATACGAAAAACAAAATAATGCAAGTGGATATGAATCCGCTTCTAAAAAACTTGATTTTTTATCATCTAAATTGCCAATTCTCGAAGATCCTGGTTATTCTAGTGCAGTTGATCTATGTAATGCATTCTCGCCAGGAACATTTAATCCAGAAGGATTATTATGCATAGAAAAGGAAAAATATAAAAGATTGGAAGAAGAATATGAATAAATTAAAAATACTTGATATTTTTAATAAGTCATGTAGATCATTATTTTTTATTATTTGTTTGTATAATATTTTATATTTTACTTCTTTTTGTATTTCAAAAACAATTTATTCCTATCCATGTCTTTAGAAATCAATGATCCTCAAAAAATCTTAGACCTTCTTTTTTCATATCAAAAAGAATTAGAAAGAACGGGAAAACATTATTCCAGTATGTTTATATCTTTTATAGACGAAAATTCTGATTTTTCAGAAATATTATCTAATTGGTTTGATTGTAATAATAAAATTGAAATAGTAGACCATTCTCTGATTAGTTTGTTTTCAAAAATAAAATATTTGTTTAACAAAAATCAATTTCAAAAGATAGAATCTTTCGAGAATTACAAAATTGAAAATGTAGAAGAATATTATTTAAAAAACAATGTAAAAAAGACTACTGAAAAAGATCATGAAGAATTTTGTAGACCAGATAAAGATACCAAACACAGAATAATTTCTATAGATTGCGAAATGATACAAACAATATTAGGTACAGAATTAGGTAGAGTAACTGTTGTAGATGAAAATAGGGAAGTAATTTATGGTACAACCGTATTTCCAGATTATCCAATTATTGATTATTGTACAGCATATAGTGGTCTTACAAAGGATTGTTTTGTTGATGCAATTGAAAAAACAACACTCTATATAGATTTAAAAAGAATAATAGGTAAAAATACTTTTATTGTTGGCGCTTCTCTTTCTACAGATCTTCTTTTCTTAAAATTTTATCACGATAAACTTATAGATATTCAACATCTTTATACCGAAAATTCCAAAAAATCGTTGAAATTTTTAGCAAAAAAATATTTAGGAAGAAATATACAGATAAGAGAGCATTGCTCTGCAGAAGATGCTCAAGTATCTTTAGAGCTATTGTATTATTATCATAATATCCGAGATGAAGCTACTCTTAAAGATGTATTGTTTATTTTGAATACACAGACACAGAATAAATATATAAAAATAAAACCTAAATATCTTTTCTTGATTAAGAAGGAAGATATAGAAGAATTAAAAGAAATTGGAAGAAAAGATATTTTCTATGTGTTTTTCTATAGAGATGAAGAGAAAAGAGTGTTCGCGTTATATTAATTTATCTTCTTTTTATTTTTTTTTAAATTATCCCTATGGATAGAAAAGCTTCTAAGGAAGAAAAAAAACGTTTGAAAATGGAAAAATTCATGAATAAAAAATTGCAAACAGTAACTGTTAGCGAGAAGAAAAAGAAAAAGATTGAAATACCTGTGATAGAGGATAAAACAATACCCGGACAAAGGAAAAATTTAGATATTTGCCCTAATAGTTTTATACCATCATACGTAGAAAGTTCATGGTATCAGTGGTGGGAAGAAAAAGGATATTTTAAACCAGAAACTTTAGAAAAATATCAAAAAGTAAAGGATCCATATGTGATTCCAATACCACCACCAAATGTTACAGGTAAATTACATATAGGACATTCAATGATGATTGCTATCCAGGATTCTATAGCAAGATATAAGAGAATGAAGGGACATCCTGTTTTATATATTCCAGGAACAGATCATGCTGGTATTGCAACTCAAACAGTCGTAGAGAAAAAATTGTATAAAGAAAAAAATTTGAAAAAAGAAGATTTAGGAAGAGAGAAATTTTTAAAATCAGTATGGGAGTGGAAAGAATTGTATGGAAATTCAATTCTAGAACAGATAAAAAGAATGGGAACAAGTGTTGATTTTTCCAGACTTAGCTTTACTTTAAATGATATGGTATCAAATGCAGTGGTAGAGGCTTTCAATAGATTTTACGAAAAGGGATTAATATATAGAGATAAGAAATTAGTTAACTGGTGTAGTAAATTAAAAACAACATTGAGTGATTTAGAAGTAAACCATGTTATATTAAAACCATACGAAGATTATTTGGTTGACGGAAAGAAATATAAATTTGGAATAATTTATGCTTTTTATTATAAAGTTGGTGACGAAAAAATAGAAGTAGAAACAACAAGACCAGAGACCATTCTTGGTGATAGTGGTTTATGTATTAATCCTAATGATAAGAGATATACTCATTTAAAGGGAAAATATGCTATAAATCCAATAACTGAAGAGCAGGTACCTATAGTCTTTGATGAATATGCACAAATGGATTTTGGAAGTGGAATAGTTAAATTGACACCCCCTCATGATTTTAACGATTTTGAACTAGGTAAGAAACATAAACTAAAAATGATTAGAGTTATTGACGATAACAATAAAATGACGGTAGGAAAATACAAGGGAATGAATAGATTTGACTGTAGAGAAGAAATTATAAAAGATTTAACAACTAAAGGATTGTTTGTTGGAAAAAGAAAATATGAACAAACTTTACCTATATGCTCTAGATCGGGTGATGTTGTAGAACCAGTAATCAAAGACCAATGGTGGATGAACTGTAATGAAATGGCTCGGAAAGCTCTAGAAGCCGTTGAAAGTGGTGAAATAGAACTTTTGCCCGTAGAGGCGTTTAAAACTTGGAAGAATTGGTTGATAAATATCAGGGATTGGTGTTTATCACGACAATTATGGTGGGGTCATAGAATCCCTGCTTATAAAATAGAAAGTGGCAATGAAACCGAATGGATTGTTGCCAGGTCAATGCAAGAAGCGAGAGACAAAGCAGACAAAAAATATAAAGAATATACAATTAACCAAGATGAGGATGTTTTAGATACGTGGTTTTCTTCAGGTCTTTGGCCATTTGCAATACTCGGTTGGCCCGAAGAAACGGATGATTATAAAAAATATTTTCCTACCTCCATTTTAGAAACAGGAAGTGATATTTTATTTTTCTGGGTTGCTAGAATGGTGATGATGAGCTTAGAACTTACTGGTAAAATACCTTTTAAACAAATACTACTTCATGGAATTGTAAGAGATACACATGGTAGAAAAATGAGTAAAAGTTTAGGAAATGTAATAGATCCCATATTTGTTATTGAGGGAATATCTCTTAAAGGTTTAAATGATTCTATCATGACTAACTTAGATAAAGATGAGATTAAAAAAGCAATCGAAGGTCAGAAAAAAGAATATCCCAATGGAATCCCACAATGTGGAGCAGATGCTTTAAGATTTGCACTTTGTTCACATACTTCAGGTATTAAAGATATAAATTTAGATGTTCTTCGCGTAGAAGGATATAGAAGATTTTGTAACAAAATTTGGAATAGTTTTAAATTTGTTGAGAAGATGATAAAAGATGCGGGTATAGAAAAAATAGAAGACTGTGATAGCAATGAAGAATTTATATATTGGATATTAAACCAAAGAAACGAGACTATTAAAAAGATAGAAACTTGTTTTAATAGCTTTAATTTTCTATTGGCTACACAGACTATTCATAATTTTATTTTATATTCTTTCTGTGACATATTTATTGAAATAGTAAAAAGAAAAAACACCAAAGAAAATATATCTATCCTATTTAACATGTTTTTGGATATTTTAAGAATGATACATCCTTTTATGCCTTTTATCTCAGAAGAGATTTTCCAAAGATTAAAAATATACAAAGACAACCTCTGTGAAAGTATATGTGTTGATAAATATCCAGAAATTTTAGAGACTAAAACAGACAATTTCGATATTGTCATAAAAGTAGGGAAAGCAATAAGAAGTATAATAGATGGAAATAAATTAAGAAATGTCATTTTTACAACAGATAACAAGGAGGTGATTGAAAATATAGAATTTATTTTAATTTTATGTAAACAAGTAAAAGAATATAAAATGGTAACAAATATAAACGCTGAATACATTGAAGAGATAGATGGGTTTAAGATAGGAATAGATCAGAAATAATTAAAAATTATATTTGATTTTATATTGCACATTTATTTATAAGCCAGCATTTCTTGTTTGTTCCTCTAAAAATTGTCTAAGACAAGAATATGGTGTAAAATCTATAGAATTCTTTGGTTCGCATCTACACTTACTTCTCATTTCTGGACTAGAAGGACAGTGGTTAAAAGGTTTGTGTTCATAACCTATATTTTCAAAAAAATGAACTTTATTTCTTCCTGAGAATAAACATATTGCAATAGAATGAACAGGTGCATCTCCCCATCGTTCATAAAAAAATTTACCTGTTTTATCTAAATAATCAAAATATTTTTGATATAAATGCCCTCTGAAAAAATTAAGATTAGCAATTTCAAAATTTGTCCAAAAATGACAACCGTTATAATTATTGTTTGCATCCATAATGAAATTAAGATTATTTTTTGGAATATCATCTATATTTTCACTTATAAACTTTAAAGTCTCTTGCCACAATGAAGGTATAGTTTCCATATACTCTAAAACGGATATAACAAATCCATAATCTTTATTATTTTCTTTTAAATATTCAAAAGGATCAAATTCTATATCACATAAAATCTTACTCCAGGTTCTATTCTCCAATAATAATCATATTTCCTCATTAATTTATTTCTATAAAAAAATCCAGAAAAAAATCTACACATTTGCCTATAAGAACCAGACCCTCCGTATATAATACCTTTATTTTCCAATATCTTCCAATTATTCTTAGCTTTATTAATATCTATCCAATCGGGTATATCCCATTCATATTTCTCTAACGTACCAAACTCCCCAGATTTTATTTCTTTACTAACTCTTCTTTTAAACTCCTCTGTAAAATCTTCATTATTCAAAAATACATATGGATATTCATATTTTCTATTAAATACTTTTTCATATTCTCTCAAGGTACCAAGTAAACTATCCAAATCCTCATTTCTACAAAGTACCATTATTACAGCATTCTCTTTACAGAATAAATTTATAAGAAATAGAAATATTATCATAATAATTTTATAAGAGATAAAATTAAAAAAGTATTATTTGTTGATAAATTAAATGATATAAGATATATATGTAAATGATAATTAAGATATAAAATATGTATGTAAATGATAATTAAGATATTTTATATCAAAATAAAATATAGAATTAAAAGAAACGTATACTCTTATATTGTTTAATGAAAATATAAATATTTAATAGGTATAATCAACCATAACCAATTACAGTGTTGTTTGAAAATACAATTTAATATATCTTATAAGTATATTCTTTTATATCTTTTATAAAATATATATTTGAATAGTATTATTTATTTTATATCGTTTATTACTATGATATGTTTAAAATATTAATTTTAATATAATTCTATTAATAAAAATAAGCTTACAAACCCTTAAGCATTCAATTTTTTTATTCAAAACAAAAATTTATCTACCACAGCACTAGATTACAGATAAATAGAAAATTTCTATAAATAAAAGTTTCATTAAAAGAACATCTAATATATTACAATGGTAATATATAAAATGTAACAGATAGAAATATGAATATGAATAAACTATTTAAATATTTTTTTGTTACATAAGATGTCTATGATATTATAATTTTTAGAAGTATACCTGTATTAACTGGTTTCGCTATATATTATATATATCAATTTTATGCTATTATAAAACTTTAAATATAAAAATTATTAGATATTATAATTTATACATATTTAATGGTAATGAAATTACATGTTTTTGTATGATATTCATTATATTATTAATCAATGTTATACTACATTATTTGATTGAAATTTTAATGTAACATTAGGAATATTTAATAATTTTAAATATCTTTTTTTGTGATTAATACAAAATCTTATAATTTAATTATTTATATTTTATAGGTAATAACTGTTCTAAAGGACATGATATATATTTTTTTATTAATATATTCTAGAACACAACTTGTTTATTATACATTTTATCTTAATAAGACAATAATCAATAAAAAATAAAAATGTAATATTGTAGAATAGCAAGGATGTTTTAAAAATAAGTAAGGTTATCATTTTGATTGAAAATAAACTCTTTAAATTTATATAAGAATGATATTTAGATAAAAATTATAATGGTTCAACATAAGCTTTTTTGAATTTTAAAACTTATTATTTACAAATGACTTGATTAAGAGTGAAAATAACTTCAATACAGGAATACATGATACATAACTAAAAACAATATAACTAAAAATCAAAATATTATCACATAAAAATAAAATATAAATAATAATTTTACATATAAATCTTTCATGAAAATAACAACAAAACCAAAATCCTTATAAAATATCATTACATAAAATAAATGATACCAATACAAAATATAAATAAAATCAAAATCTTTATAAAATCCTCATATATTTATTATCACCTATTTTTTATTACGCTCTTTATTTTAAAAACACTTTTTTTAAATCTTTTTCTTAAATCAAAATACTTCTTAGTAAAATATCTTCTATGTTTTGCAAAACACAACATCTTCTTTATTTTTATAAATTCATCTTTCTCAAACATTTTTTCTACAAAATATAAAAACAACATACAATCATCTTCTATTTCCTTCAAACTAATATTTGCCTGTATATTTTCTATATCATTTAACAATATAAAATTTATAATAGCATATTTTCTTATCTTAGTATAATATTGTATATTTTCTATATTCAAAGGTGCATATTCTAAAATATTAGTTATATTGTTACTATTTAAAAATTTCTTATACATAGTAGTTAATTTGGATTTTTCCAATGAAATCTTCCTTAGCTTTTTAGAACGCTCTTCTGAATTAAGTACAGCAAAAATTTTAAAGGGTGTATATATTTGTTTTATTCATATTAATTATTTCTATGGTAGTTAGTTATTTTTAATGGTTGTTATGTATTGTTAGCATATATTTAATTGTTATTTCAATGGTAATTAGGTCTTAGTAGTATATGTTTAATTGTTATTTCTAATGCTATTATCATCTTATGTTTAATTGTTATGTAAAGTTTATAATAAAAATATTCTATGTCGTATTATTATGATCCTATAACAAATAATACTAAAATACTATTATAATGGCTTAACAAATAATACGTAAATAATAATATTCATTATAATAACTACATTTCTTTTTACTTTTTGTTTTTTTATAAAATATTATCATCCACCCTATGGAATACATTGAAAATTATTTACAACAAAAATACCAAGATAGAATTCTACCACTTGAAGAAGTAAATATTTATTTAAATCGTCTGTATTTAAATGGCTTAATCAATGAAAAAGATAAAAGTTATTATAAACCTTTAAAACTTAATGAGTTATTAAAACTATCAGAAAGATTACAAAAAGAATATAAATACAAAGATACATTATATAAAAGTTTTATAAATAATAGTTTTAAAACTATAGATAATAATGATATAAATAATATTGATAAAACACAATATTTATCTTTTGTAGAAAATGATAAAATTAAAAAAACAAATAAAATAGATACTACCTTAGATATGGAAAATAAAATAATTGATAAATATAATAGAGAGTATATAAATGATACAATAAGTAATAAATATAATAATTATAAGAATACAGATAATTATGATACTATTAGTAATTATGATACAAATAACCCTGTTACTAGTAATAATAATAATATGAATAATACAAATAATCCTGCTAGTAATCATACTATTAATAATAACCATGCTACTAATAATAATAATATGAATAAAATAGAAAGAATAAAAAGTTTATTAGAATATTATAAAGAATATAAAAATAAAGGAATAAAAGATAGAAGATTTAAAAGAATAAGAAATTATAAAAATATTATTATTTTTAGTATTGTAATTGTTTTTGGGTGTATGGTTAGTAAATACATTTATAAAAATATTCCATATTAAAAAGATATGAATATTAAATAAATTATTTTTAAATCTCATTAGTTGTTATGCTTTTATATTTATTATATATGTATGTTTATTAATTGTTATATTTATTATCATATACTCTTATATTTATCATATTATCATATATTTATTATATTTATCATATTATCATATATTTATTATCTATGTATTGTATTATCATATATTTATTATAGAATCAAAATATTTATTTTTTTTTGAAATTTTCCCTATGGCTGAAAAATATGGTTATTTTTTGAATAATTTAAAGTTTCATAAAGAGATGGTGATAAAAAGAGAGAATAATAAAAATATTCTTGTTGCTGAGGAAAATAATATACAGCGGGTTGGTATGGAGTCTGTAATGCCGTATTCTTTGTATATTGTAGATGATGAGTGTGAGGGAGATAAAAATATAATGATAAATGGTAAGAGTTGTGGTGTTGTAGCTTTAAAAAGTATGGTTTTTACAACAAAAATAAAAGGGGAGGTTGTTAAAGAATTAAAAGAGTGTAATGTGGATGAGTTGAATATGGAGTTTGGAACGAAGAGGAGAAAAACAATGATTTTGAAAAGGGGGATTGATGGATTTGTACGTAAAGATACGAGAAATACAAATGTGTTTATGAAGGATATGGATATTGAAATTCATGAACAGGTATTACCTGTAGTGGATGGTGATAATTTTTATGTTTTGGATAAAATATTTAATTTGAATATGGTAAATAGCGTAAAAAAGATGGAATTTGATTTTGAGAAAGCGCATAAAAGTGTGAAAGGGTTGAAAGAATATTTTAAAAAAGAAAAAAAAGTGGAATTTATTCTTTTAGATAATCTTCTTAGGGTATTAGATAAAAACTTTGTGGTTTATGAAAATTTAAGATCTGAGAGTAAATTTATGAATAGAAAATTTTTTTCTTTTATTGGAAAACATATAGAAAAGAATAAGCTTACACCTATAGGTAGAGATAGAATAATTGTATATACATATATTCTCTTTCTATTTATAACAAATTTTAAACTCAATAAAGATAAAATTCCTACGTTCAAAATGAGTACAGAAAAAATAAATTCTATATTTTTTATGTTAGGTTGTACCTTCGTAAAAACAAGTAATGCATTTGTGCTTGAAAGAGAACCACGAAAAAATATTTATATTGGAAATAAATACAGAAAATAAATTTTTTAGCTTAAAATATTTTATTCTTAGCTTAGTACCACAGCAACGCATCTGTGCTTGAAAGAGAACCACGAAAAAATATTTATATTGGAAATAAATACAGAAAATAAATTTTTTAGCTTAAAATATTTTATTCTTAGCTTATTACCATATAACTGCATTCGTTACTAATTTTTGCCTTTCCACCTGTTGATCTTAGAATTACCATTGAGCATCCTTTGCAGTTTATTGTCTTTTGAGAATGTGAATAACAGACATTGAGGGTAGCACAACCTGCACACTTAACTTCCATAAAATAACCTTTCACTTCTTGAAATAATTGTTTTCTTTTGTTATTTTTCTTTATTTCTTCTACTGTAGGATATAATAAATTCTTTGCTATCTAAAAATTAAAAAATAAATAACTTACCATTTTTTAGGGCGAAAAAAATTTAAAATAAAAAAATGAATAATAATTTTATAATGATTATTTTTATTTTATAATATTAATTATTTTAATTATAAATGTTATATAATGTTTTATTTTAAGTTATATTTTATTTACAATAAATATTAAATATTTTTAGAATAATAAAAATGAATAATAAATTTTAGAATAAAAAATAGAAATAAAAAATATTAAATATTTTTAAAATGATCATTTACCTATAGCATCACTTATCCGATATTAATTAACGTTAAAACCATTATCAGTTTTACAAATAAACCAATTTAGTATTGCACATTTGAAAAAAAAAATATTTATTCATCTTCTTCATCACTTGGAAATACCACTATCTCACCTTCCTGTGCATCATAAAACGGTAAATTTCTTTCCACTATTTCATTTTCTTTTTTATCCACCACATCATCTTCTATTTTCCTAATATTCAATATTCTATCTCTCTGATTTCTTATAATCTCATAATATTTTATTCTATCTTTATTTTTATTATAAATAGTAATGATTTCATTTTCTAAAAAATTAGATTTTACAGAACATATTTCAGAAAAATAATATTTTATATCATCATCTACATCTTCTATACACATAGAAAATATTTTAGATGTATATCTTATATTATCTTTCGATAAGAAAGCATATAATTCTTTTTTTGAATATGTTTTATCTTCTAAAATATAATTGTTTTTACGTACAAGAATTTTTGTACAACTTTTTCTATATGTATATTTGGAAATGATGTCAGCTGGAGTGTAGTAATTTTCTATTAAAAGAATAGCCATGGGTGAAATATATTTCATTGTAGAAATGATAAGATATAAATATATTCTGACTAGTTTGTAATAGAATAATGGGTGATAAGATATATAATAATATATAATAAATTATACTTTTTATATTTAAAAATATTTAATTATTTCATTGTTATTCAATAGTGATGTTTTTGATTTTATATTTTTATAATATTATTACATCTTTATAATACTACTAATCTTATGTATACACATTTATACGATGAAAATACATTATAAAATAATATATGTTTTATTTTGTTATTAAAATCATTACAAATTATGTTAGATTTATAAAATAGATACAATCTCGCAATTAATAAAAAAATAAATTATATTCATTGGAAGTTAAGAGAATTAATCATATGATTATTAAATGATAAAATTAATATATATAAATCTGTTAATATGTATATTATATGTTTTAAAGAGATAACAGCTTAAAACAATCATGTTTGTATTCAAAATATGATAAGATGAAATCAAGAGATATAATACTTAAAAATTCGTTAAAATTCTAAACAGATAGTGAATGATTATATATTTAATTGTTAATCTGTGTATGGTTTATTGATTATCAAAAGAATAAGTTTATATATTCATTATATTATAATGTTCAGTATTTAAAATATGGTTTGTTGTGTATCAATGGTATAACATATGATTCTTTATCTTGTTAGAATAAGGTTTGTTATTAAAATATTTCTCTGTATAATACATAATATATTTATTGGATGTCCCTTGTGTCCTTGAAAGACGATATGAAATTCATCGTATTATGTTATTAGAAATATTTACCAGTATCATGTCAATCCTGTATGTATATTATTTTATTAATCTATACCTTAATCAATTATCTCCTTTTAAAATAAATAAATTTAAATGATAGGTTATATTCACAAACACTATTTTAAAAAGAAAAAAATGAAATATCCCTTATGTTGAATATTTCTATCATTGGAAGTGGAAACTTTGGTACATGCATTGGAAGACTTATAGCTAAAAATATAAAAGATAATAATAAATTTAACGATGAAATAAAGATGTGGACGTACGAAGAAATGGTAGAAGGTAAAAAACTTACAGAAATTATCAATGAAAAAAATGAAAATGTAAAATATTTACCAGGTGTAAAACTCCCAAAAAATTTAAAGGCTATTCCAGAAATTAAGGATGTAGTTGAAAATGCGGATATTTTAATTTTTATTTTACCTCATCAATTTGTTGAAAGATCGTGTCAGGAAGTAAAAAAATATATAAAAAATAAAAATGTTATAGGAATTACACTCACCAAAGGAATATTATATAAAAATGAATTAATATTCATAAGTGATTATTTGAAAGATAATTTAGAAATTGATATTAGTGTACTCATGGGTGCTAACATAGCAAAAGAAATAGCAAACGATGCTATCAGTGAAGCAACCATAGGATACAATATAAAAAAGAATTGTTACCTCCTAAAAGAAATATTCAATTCAAATTATTTTAAAATTTCTATTACCGATGATCTTAAAACAGTAGAACTTTCAGGAACAATAAAAAATATTACGGCAATTGGATATGGAATTGCAATTGGATTAAACGCCCCAACAAATACAACAGTAGCAATTTTTAGAAGAGGTTTAATAGAACAACATAAAATAATAACAGAAATCCATCCTACAACAAAAATAGAAACATTATTTGAATCTGCAGGAATAGCAGATTTATTAGTTACATGCTTATCAGGTAGAAATAGTGCATCAGGTAAAAAAATAGCGGAAGGAATGGGTTTAGAAGAAATTGAAAAATCAATGGGTGGACAACAATTACAAGGACCAGGTACAGCCGAAGAAATTTATCATTTTATAAAATCTAAAGGAATAGAACGGGAATATCCATTTTTTGTATCAGTATATAAAATATGCTTTAAAAACGCATCACCCAGTTGTATATTTGATTGTATAACAAAATATTAAAATATTTCTATTGTATATTATTTTTCAATTGTTAATTAATTTTCTATTATTTTTAAACGAAAATAATATTTAATAAATAATTTTAGTTTATATAAGAGAATAAAAAATATTTTATACGTTTATTACCTATGTATTACTCTTTATCAGCAGTATTTCTACATTTATATATAAATTATCATTATAAAAATATAAATATTATATCATTTAAACATAAAGTATATTAAAAATATTATATCTTTTATTTTAAATTAAGTTTTGCTTCTGCTAATAATTTTTTTGTTTTACTTTTTTCATATTCTATTAATTTTCTTATAACATCATAGAATGTAACACTTATATAATTATTTTCAATTAACATTCCATTTGTATATTTCTGTGCTTTTATTGCATATTTTTTATCACTATACACTATATATGCTGTACCCTGTGTTGTTGTATTATTTCCTATTCTTATTTCTAAGATTGTTCCATAAGAACTAAATATTTCATATAATGTTTTTTCTGATGTAGTAAATGTAATATTTTCTATATACAATATTTGTGATATCATAGGGTATTTTATTATAAAGAATATTATACAATGATATTATAATGTTATATAGATAATAAGATATTATATAAAAATGTTATAGTGTTTATAAAAGTATAATAATAAAATATCTTTATGTTTAATAATATTTACAATGATATTATAATGTTACAAAAAACATTAAAAATGAAGAAAAATAAAATTATTGGTTATTACAGTTGTATTTAAAATAAACAAAAGGTTATTTCATATTTACCGAAAATCTTTTAATCATAAGTACATAAACACGGGCTATTTCATAATCATATAAATTAATATATAAGGAATCTATTAAGATTGTCGATCATCTCAGATTATAACCAATGCAATATTATGATTATAATAATATATAAACAAGAATTTGTATTATAATAAAATATACTTATGTTTTATTATGTTTATATGTAAGATTGTAATTTTATATTGTTTTATTATTTGAATAAAAGTTTTAGAATTAATATACCATTATGTATAAAATGATAAAATATAAAAACTGTTTGGATTTTATGATAATGTTAATAATATTTAAATAAAGAAAATGGTGTTTTGAGAAATATTATAAATATTTTTGAAATTTGAAAGCTGTCAAAAATATATTTCTTTAATTCGAAGTATTTTATAATATTTTGAATTTAATAGTTTAAAACTCCATTTAAATAAGAACAACAGATATTATATTATTAATATATTATATAACAAAATTTAATTAATCATATTATTATTTAAAGACATTTATTTTAATTTATAGATAAATAATATAGTTGTAATAAAATAATGAAAATGAATTTTAATTAAATTTTCTTATGTTTTAAAAAAATAGTAAATAAATATTATTTTTATGATAAAACTTTTGATTTTTGAGTTACATATAAACAAATATAATTTATGCACCCATGAAACCAAATTCTAGAATTATTCTTAAACTAATGAGTAGTATAAATGTTATAATTTTAACCCTATACATGTTGGATGATATCGGATTTGAGGGTGATGAATTTTTTAGGCTGAAAAAATATTTTTGTGCTATAGATTTTTATAGGAAAGGATTGAAACGTATTTATAGAGAATATGTAAAGTTTGTGGGAATGGGAAATAAAAGAAATAATATTATGGATGATTTTAAAAGATTGAGTATTAGTAATACTATATCTACTAAAGTTATACCATTATCTGAATATATAGATAAGAAAATAGATGGTATATTGGATAAGCGTGGTGTTAAAGAAAAAATGGAAGAGGAAATGGGTAATTTATATCATAATATATCTATTACTCATTATAAATTAAGAAATTATGAGAAAAGTTTAAATTATTTGCTTTTAAGTAAGAGATTTACGAGAGATGAAAAAATAGAACAAAAGTTAAGTATCCTTTATGCAAAATTGGGAATGTATAAGGAATTTGAAGAGATTTATGGATACTTGCAAAATAGAACAGCTTTAATGGAAAAGATGTATAGAAATTTCAATATTGATGAAGTTAGACCATTTAGATATTTAGAAAGAGTAACGATAGATTCTAACATTTTAGAATATTTTGAAAATTATTATAGACAAAGGGTTAAGATTCCTATAGAAGTAGTAATATCGATATTAGAAGAAGGATATAAAATGTTGGTAAATCTCGATACGATGGTTCATATAAATTCTGAAATAAATTTATTAGATGATTTTTCAAAGAAGAAACCCAAAAAAATCATAAGAGAAAATTATATATTTGGAGATACACACGGTGAATTTTTCTCTACGTATAAAATAATGAGTGAAATTACATCTAATTTTAAAAAAATAAATGGAAAAAATATTTTATTCAACGGAGATTTCGTCGATAGAGGTGCTAATGGAATAGAAACATTTCTTTTTTTACTTACACTTAAAATCATGTATCCACAATGTATATTTTTAAACAGAGGAAATCATGAATATCCCGATTTAAACGTTTATATGGGATTCTATTCAGAAATTAATATGAAATATAATGAATACCATAATCCTTTATTCCTATTATTTGAAAAGGTATTTGAAGCACTCCCCATAGCACATATTCTTAACAACGAAGCATTTATTGTCCATGGTGGTATATGTGACACACTTATTATAAAAGATTTCTATGATACACCCCGAGCCGATAAAAATAATATATTAGATTTTTTCCTATGGTCAGATCCTGGTGAAATACAAGGAAAAAAACCATCACCGAGAGGAATAACACATGTATTTGGAGAGGATGTAACAGATCGATTTTTAAAGAAAAACAACCTTAAAATTATTATAAGAAGCCATGAATATTCACCTACCGGTTTCAGAGAAAATCATAACAAAAAAGTAATAACAATATTTTCTGCACCACATTATTGTAGAATGCAAAATAAGGCTGCATATATAAAATATAAAAATAAGGATGATTATAAAATTATTACATTTGAATAGATATTTTCTTAATAATAAATTATTATAATAAAAATAATATTAATATTTTCTATAAATAAATATATTTTATTAAATATTATAATATATTATTTTACTTTTCGTTGTATGAGAGTACATAACATTTGTTTATAAAATATAAATATAATATTTGTTTGTAATATTATCATTCTATTAACTTATTGTTTATATTGTTTTATTTCACTTATAGACAGTGTAAGAGTCTTTTAATAATATTTATTTGTTTTATAAAAATTAAATAAAAAAGTAATAAAAACATATTTAATTATATTTCTTATTTTTTCTTATTCTTTATTAGAAAATATTTAAATATTATTCCTATTTATTAAAATAAAACATCTACATTACCCCATGGATAAATTATTAAAAATATTTAATTTAAGTTTGTCTGCTGAGAATATAAGCATAGATGAGATATTTATGCATCTATTTGAAAGTTGGAATGAGCGTAAAGGATCTATTGTGAAGTATATGATAGAAGTACATGGTATGTTTAAGGGAAAGAGTGAGGATGATGTGCTTATTAGGCAGATATTGATAACATATATAAAAACATTGTTATTAGATTCTTCTTTGGTTGTGCAAAAAAGAGCTATAGTAGATATGGGTCCTATTGTTCTTGTGGATATGATTTTAGATACTTTACATGTGGATTATGATAATATATTAAAAGTGGTAGAGGAAATATCTATGGATGATAGTGTATGTGAGGATGTATTTGTTCCAATAATTTATTTTATTTCATATTTAGCTTCTGATAAAAATATTACCAAGGATTTTATGAAATACTTGTATGCTATGGAGACATTGGTAAATTTGGATGGGATAAAAAAATTGTTTGAGAAGAAATATTTGTGGGGACTTGAAAAATATTCTCAAAAATATGTATGTCATTATGGTTATACGCATGGTCAATCTCCGTGTTTTTTGGATGGTTTTTTAGAAGTATTTATTTATCCTAAGAGTAATATGAATGATAAGGTACAAATATTTTATAACAAAGAATCGGTAGAAATTGGAGTAGCTATGCTTGATTCTTATAATAACTTAAATACACTTAAAAAATCCTTATACGGTATCATTTTATCTTTGATAGTTAAGAATGAAAAAAATAAAGAAAATTTTGTAAGGTTTGTAACAAAGGTATATGATGAAAACAGAGATAGAAAAAAGATAAGTTTTGATTATACGAAGGTTATATCGGATGGATACGCATATAATCTTTGTAGTGTTTTAGGAGAGTTCTGTAAGAAGATTGTTAACAAAGAACTTGATAATTTAATAGATTCAGAGTTTATACGCTTTATAGATATGAATGAGCTTTACAAAGATCCTGGTATTTCTAAAAGTTTTGTAACCACTATGTTTTTTATGAAAGTAGAATTTCTTAGATTTTTTTATGGATCAATCATTGAGAATGCACGTATTTATGAACATGAATATGATGAGATACAAACAATGTATGATATTAGAAGAGATGAGAGATATAAAGAGATGCTTAAAATATTAGAATCACGAAGAGCTACTATTTCTTTTTTTCTATCACCAAGATCTCCATTAGTACAAGAATCCAATTTCTTAGATTTTGCAATTAATAGAGTTTATCTAAAACATCTTAAAAAATATAAAGATGAACATTTTGATATAATTTTAGAGTTAAAATATATTACAGTAGAATATATGAATAAGAAAGTACAAGAAAATTATTTAAAATTTGTAGAAAAATTATTAAACTCTGAAGATCATAACGTTCATATTAAAAAGAAAGCATTAATGGTTATTTCAACAGATAGATATTTTCTTAATTCATCATTATTCTCATCACTAATAAAATATTATAATTCCATAAATAAATCAGAAACAGATTTTTATGAAAGATATGCTATCAGACAATTTGTAGTTGATATATTTCAAAAAGATAAAAATGAAAATATAAAGAATATGGATTTATCAAAACAGAATATAAAATTTATAAATTTTGTTATTGGAGACTTAGAATATTTATTATCCAGTGGATTAAACGCTATTATGAATATAAAAAGAATTATGAAAGAGATAGAAGAAGAGAAAGATAAAGAAAATATAGAAAAACTTAAAAAAGAATTATCATCACAGAAAAGAATAGCATCTGGAAGTATGGGTGTAATAAAAAAAGTTCTAAATCTTGTTTGTATCTTAGTGCAAAAAAGTAAGAAAATATTCCTAACACCTGAAATACTCAATAAATTTATAAATATTTTAAATTATAATTTAAAAACAATAGTAGGTCCTAGATGCCATTCTTTAAGTCTTAAAAATATGCAAGAATACCAATTTGAACCCAAATCCCTATTAAGATCGATAATGTATATTTATTTAGATATGAAATGTAATAAATTTATAGAAGCTACAGTACAAGAACAATTATATTTTAATATAAATCTTTTTAAAAGAGCATTTAAAATATGCACAGAAAAACATATTCTTAATGAAAATAAATTAGATGATCTTAAAGAATTTATAGCCAATTTAGAACAAACGCTTACAGAAATAACATCCACGCCACAAGAAACAGTACCAGACAATTTCTTAGACCCACTTACCTGCGTACCGATGAAAGATCCTATAAAATTATTAACCAGTAATGTTACTATAGATAGATCTACATTTGAAGTTATAATGTTAGGAGATGGAGTAGATCCATTTAATAGATCACCCTTGGATGAAACAAAAATAGAAGATGATAAAGAATTAAAAGAAGAAATAGAAAATTTTTATAAAAGTAAGAAAATATAAATAAATGTTTTTTAATGTATAGAAAAAAATTAAAAGATAAAATAATAAAATATATTTTAAAATGATTATATAAAAAGATATTATTAAAATTTATTTTATACCGGAGAATATATTGAGGATAATGATTGTTATTTACATATGCTAATACCTTTATAAAACAATAGAAATTATAAGATACTTATAAAATAAAATATTAACATTTTATTTCTTAAACCAAGGTGTTTGTGAAAAAAATATATTAACATTTTATTATAATTTATTTTATTTTATAAAAATTTTATTTCTTGATGAAATATCCTATAATTTATTTTTTTAATTTTAATTATTTTTTATATTACAATCATTAATATATGTCCATTCTCTCTTTTTATTTTTTTATAAAACTTTTATTTATAGAAATTTCTAGTCAGCTAGAATACATTGTGGTATATCTTTCACTTTTACTTTCGTTTTCTTATTTTTAATTTATTTTCATACATTTTATTTTTTTTATCACTTCATCATTTTCTATTTGTTTATCGCCCATGCACAATCTATCTTTCAACAATATATTTAATAGAGAGCCACGATATAAAAGAGCAAACAAACAAGATAGATTTGTTAGAAATACAACAAATACTGTATTAGCAGTAACAAAATATTATACTGAAAGTAGATATGAGAGGATGTTAAAAAGAAGAATAGAAACTGCACCATATAAAATATTGGATGCACCAGGAATAATAGATGATTATTATTTAAATATTTTAGATTGGAGTGAAAATAATCATATATCCATAGCATTATCAGATACAGTATATGCGTATAACGTAGAAAATAAAAAAGTAGAAGAAATTTATACATCGGAAAATGATCAGTATGTTTCTTCTGTAAAATCACATAATAATATTTTAGCTTTGGGTGTAAGTAATGGTAAAATATATTTTTATGATATGAATACTTTTAAATATATGGGAGAAGTAAAAACACATGAAGTAAGAGTGGCTGCATTGGCATGGAATGATAATATTTTAAGTTGTGGTGCAAAAGATGGTACAATAACAAATATAGATATACGATCTTTTAAACCGACAAATATTTATACTTCGCACACACAAGAGGTTTGTGGGTTGGAATGGAGTAAGGATAAAAGATTTTTAGCCAGTGGTGGAAATGATAATTTAATAAATATACACCAATTAACACATAATATACCACGTTGTACTCTCAATGAACATAGATCTGCAGTAAAAGCTTTGGCATGGTGTCCATGGAGAAATAATATTTTAGTTTCTGGAGGAGGATCCAAAGATAAAACAATAAGATTTTGGGATATCTTGGATAGAAAACTTGAAAAAAGTATTGATGTAGATTCACAGGTTACTGGCCTTAAATTTTCTTGTAAATACAAGGAATTAATCTCTACTCATGGATATGCCAATAATAATATTTGTCTTTGGAAGGCTTCTTCGATGCAAATGATATCTTCCTTTGGAAATCATGACGCACGTGTAATTTCAACTGCTATTAGTCCAGATGGAAGAGAATTAGCTACTGTAGCACCAGATGAAAATTTAAAATTCTGGAAATTATATGATAAACCAGAATCTGTAGCGTGCACGACGTTTGGCTTTAGATAATAGTAAATAAATAATTTATTTATAATAAAAATAAATGATATTTAAAATTTAATTAAAATAATTTATTTATGCAAAAATATTTATTTAATTAAATTTTTAAAAGTAATAGAATAATAGATCATATGATAACATGATGTGGATGTATGATAATAACTTTATATAAATTACAATATAATGAGATTTTGAAAGCTATTCATTTACATCTATGTAATAAATACAAGGTAAAAAGAAAAAAAAATTAAGAGACCATTGTACAGAACCGGTATTGGCAAGTAATAAGATTCAAATAAAAGTTGATATTCTCATCAAACCATTTTACTTATTAGACATAACAGACTAGATATTTTCATATATGATAAGGAGGAGAATAGTATAAAGATTGTTTAGGTTGGAATTACATGTTTAGACAATCTTAAGTGGGTAGAAATTAAAAAATACAGAAACAATGACCTGTTACTACATATGAATTAACCTAGGTTGCTGTGGTAACTAAATTTAATAATAAGATTATGATCGAGATTAAGAGAGAAAATAGTTGCATACATTCAATTTGCTGTAATTAAGAAAACAGCGAAATTCTATAACTTTAAAAGAAAAGTGAAATTCTCTTGAACTAAGAATGAAAATAATAAAGAATATAAATAAAATATTATATTTATCTAATAAACATTCTTATAGAACACTTACAATTAAAATACTTAAATTTTAATTACATAAATTAATTATGACTTATCTTTATTACATATTATTTTATAATAAAGATAATGCTTATCATAAAGATTTTATAATAAAAATTACAGTGTATTATTTTCTATATAATATTTATTATTTACATATCTCTTACATATTCTTAATAAATTAAATAACTTATAAATAAAATTAATGCATAAATGACATATAAAAAATAATTTATAAATACACCCATGCTAACAAAAGATCAATGCAGAAAAATATGGTATCATGGAAATATAGCTTTTATAGGTCTCTACTGTATATTTATAACAACTATATTCATTAGATTACCATACATAAAAAATATCCCACTCTTCATATGCAATTTTCCATTGGTACTCTCATATCTAGCCACCCTCGTAGATTATTATCCATCCAATATATCTGGAATAACAAAAGATGGTAATTTTTATGCTGCATTACTCATTTATTCTCTTTCTACGAGTTACAGAATATTTATGCTTCCATTTTATTTATTTTCTATTGTAAACTTATCTTCTTATATATGCAGTAATAGAAAAGAATATGAAAATAGTAATTATTTTATAATATCATCTATTATTCTTGATAACAAAAAACAGATGCTTTTATTAGCATATACACTAGAAATTATTTTACCGGTATTATTAATTCTTAAAGGTCTTTGTTTCTTAGGATTGGAATGGATGGCATTCTCTCTTGTGATAGCATTGTTAAAATATGAAATGAAGAATTCTTATATGAAAAAAGCAGTAAGAAATATTTTTTATACTTTAGAAAAACTTTTATATTACGTGCCATCATTACAGAATAGATTTTTTATGTTGAAATCATTAGTGCAGGAGAAAATAAAATATAAGTTGGATTAAAAGTTATTTTTTAGTTGACTTATTTTATAAAATATATTTTTTTAATATAACATAAAATGTGTTACTAGTATTATTATTATGATTAAAAATAGTATAACTTTAAAAGAAATATTATTGAACCAAGAATAAAAATAATAAAAAATATTTGTAAACAAAAAAAATATTTTGGAGGGAAATATTTATTTCTAAAATAAATAAATTAAGATTTAATAATTTCTTAAAATGTTTTGTTACATAGATTCAATTACTTCAAATGGTTTATTACATAAATTCAATTATGAAAATAGTTTAAAATACTATAATTAAAGTATAATAACTTTACGTCATTATTGACAATGAACGGATTCTGTATTACTAAACTTTTATTTAATTGCCTTTCTTTATTTTTTTATTATTTTCAATTCTAACATATTATTTGTTTTTCTTGTTTCTTGTATAATAAAAGATCTCTTTTTTTAAAGATCTTAAATATATTTTAAAAGATCTTATTATTCTTTATATATTTTAGAGGTTATAAATAACTGTAACTTTTACTACAATCTTTGAAATAAACCTTTTTCTTTGAATAATACAAACAAGAACTAAAAAAATAAAGAAATTATTTCATAAAAAACTTTATAATAACAATTTTTTATTCTCTATCAAATAAGAAGAAAACCTTTCACTCGCCTATTTCTAAATTATTCCAATTATTCACTATTTTATATCTGAAATAAAAATATTATTTTAACTCTTATCAAATACTCAATCTCCTTTTTCTTTAAATCATTTTTTACTATTTTATCCCTATGACGTATAAAAAAGTATCAAGACTTCTTGTAAATATTATATTTATATCATTCCCATTACTCTTATATACACTCTTCTCATGTTTCTCAATAAACAATTATAAAGAAGCTCTTAAAGAAAATTTTAATTTTAAAAGAAATGCTGATCATAGTCTTTTCTACAAAAAATATGTAAAAAAAGAAAATATTTTAACAATAACAAATCCTTATAACAAAAAAGAAAATATAAAAATAGATTCTAATTTTAATGAATATCCATTCCATGATAAATTTCTATTAAAATATCTTAAAGGATTTAATACATTATTTTTCTATGAAAATTATGCTACAGAAATTCCAACAAGAGTAATTCCTCTAAAAAATAAAATAGAACATACAGATAGTACAAAAATGCTTAAAGAAGCTTTAAATAATAGAGATGATACATATGATAAAGGATCCATATTTACCCTACTCCATCTAATGTATGAAGGACATTTAGATTATTTTAATATATTTTTATATAATAATTGTACTACTATTCTTTTAGAAAATAAAGAAGTAATAGTAATAAACGGAATATTACCACTTTACAATATTATTCTTAATTATGTAATCTCACATGAAGATTTAAATGATCCATATACAAATATATTTATATTAAAACTAAAAAATATTTTAAGAGAAAATAATACAGCAGAAAACCCTATTCTAAGATTAAATCTTATGGAAAGTGTATTATTTTTTTATATTACATTTAAAGATACAAGTAGTTTATTTGGAAAAATAGAACTTTCTAAAAAATATCATAATTTTGTTAAAGGATTTTGGAGATTTTATACCAGAAAACAAGATAAGGGAATAAAAGAATATTTTAAAGGAATAAAATGGACAAGTGATATAACAAAATTGGAATATAAAAATGTTGATCCTAATATTGTAATTACATGGACAAAGATTATATATGGAGATAAATATAAGGAAGTATTATAAATAAAATAAATAATATTTAAAATAAAAGAATATATATTACAATTGGTTAATAAGGTATTCTTATGGTTTAGTAACATTTATAAATAACATTTAAAATATAAAGTAATTTATTTATCATAGTAAAATTCTATGTCTTTTATTCTATCTTAAACCTTTATGTTAAAAATATTATTATACTCTTATAATTTATATTTCATATAGAAACAATAATATTCTTAAAATAATTATATTCATGGTATAATTTACCTATAAAAAATATAAAATAATTTATTTATCATAATAAAATTCGATGTCTTCTATTTTACCTGTTTCTGCCATTGTAATCAATTTATCTTCTACATTTTTTTTATTCCTTTTAATTCTTACTATATCCCATAATATTCTTTTAGTTTCTGTTGTATTCATTCCTTCGATTTTTTCTTTTAGTGTGAATTTTTTTATATATTTAGATTTCTTTATTTTTTTAATTATAGATTTTTTATCTTTTATTATGGCTTTTAAATTATTGGGTGTGTTTACCATCTTATCGTACATATAAAATTTTTCTTTTATTTTTTCTATATCGTTAATTTTAACAGAAAATATTAAAAATTTAAAAGAAAGAAAAGTATCTGGATCTAAGTCTTCTGAATAATTGAAAGATTCTGTTTTGAAAAAAAATGTTTTTGTAAATTCATTTCTGAATATTCTACTGAACATACTCTTATCTGTTATTATGGCTACTTCGTTATTTTTCAATTTTTTTGTTTGTATGGATTTTTCTTGCCATAATTTTAGATATTTTAATATTTTCTCTTCTATGTTTTTTTCAATGAGTGTTTTAATAGTGATTTTTTTAAGAACTTCTAAAAATAAATATGAGTATGTTTTTTGATATTTCTTTTCCACTTCTTCATCTTTTATTCTTCTATTGTATATTGCTGTATTTAATATTCTTAATGATATTTCATTATATAATTTATTTTGTACTTTAATAATCCTATCATCTTTCTTTTTCTTATCTTTTATTATTATTTTATTTTCTATTTTTTTATTCTGTTGTTTTACTATGACTATAATCTTTTGTATTAAACTATGTATAACTTCTTTTTGAACAAAAAAATCTACCGGACCTTCTTTTAAGCTTTTCATAAGATTATAAGGCATTTTTTCCTCTATGAAATTATATTTCTCGTATTCATGTTTTATTTTTTTACCTTTTCTTTCTTTTATTTTAAAATCAATTTTATTATCTTCTACTACAGTACCGTCTCTTATTAAAAAGTTTTCTATTTCATTATTTCCTATCATAAGCATATTCTGAATGTATTTTATATCTATTTTTTCTGCAAAAGAATGAAATAAGGTTGAATAAGATCTATTTTGAATTTTTTTCAACGAAGATAAAAATACACAAGAATGGAAAAAGCTAAAATTTCTAAAACATCTAAATACCTTATAAATATTATTTTGTTGTACTGCAATATACATTTTTAAAACTTCTTGGATAATTTCATATTCTTTAAAATTTTCTAATGTAAAATAAACACTGTTATCTTCTAAATTCAATAAAATATGGTAAGAATAAAATTCTTGTTCTTCTTTTGTTAATTTATTACAATTGAAATTTTTCTTTCTTCTTTTATCGTATAAATCTAACAGAGAAATAATTGTTTTTTTAAGTTGATCAGTGTTTAGAAATAATTCAAAGTTTGGATTATCGTACAAAATAAAATTAAATAAAATATGAAATCTTGATATTTCTTCATAAATTCTTATTGTTTCATCACATTCTAATCCTTGTGTTGAAATATCTACTCTTATTGCTCTGGTTCTATCAGCAATGAAAAAATATAGAGCTACTATATCTTCTGTGGTTGTTAAAAGTGAAAATAAATAATCTAATGTTTTTCTTAAAACACCAATAGGTCTTAAATCTTCAGGCAATGCTTTAGCTTTACCTGCATAAGAACGCTGGTATTTTTTTATGAAAATATCTTTTTCAAAAATAGAAACATCTTTGTTAAGTCTTCTTGTAATTTCTTCAAAAATAGGACAGAATGTTTCACAGGTACCTAAAGAATCAGTTTCTGTTATATTTTGTCTACGTTGTAGATGTTTTTTATATTCTTGTTCTAAATCCATGGGTATTTTTTCATTTAATAAAAAATTTATAATTGAGGATGTTTTTAAGAGTCATCTGTCTTCGTTATATAATCGTTAATCGGTAAGTGATGATTTTTCATCCTCCAATGTAAAATAAAAAAATATCCTTGTTATTTTGAAAATCTTCAATTGATTATGAATATAAATTGATTATGAATATAAATTTTTTATTATTCTAAAATTTTATTACTCTTTATATTTCATTTTTTAAAAATCTTTTATATACAAATGGTTGATAATATAAAGTTTATGTTAGAAGTATTATTGTAAAATAACATTTTAAATCACGTCTTTTTTTATTGAAAATCCTTTATATTCAATTATAATTGTGGTGTTATTATTAATGTATATAAATAATGGTATTATATATTAGATATAAGCATTTTTAATCGAAAAATATAATACCGAACATATGCATTAATAAAAACAGAAAATTAAACAACAAGAAAAAAATATTTTTTAATATAAATTATTAATTAAAGAACCAGGTTGATGATTATGATCTTTCTAACCATTTATAAAATTTTAGCAAGAATTAATATGTTAGACTAAAAAAATTATTAATTTTCTTCTCTATTAAAATAATACCACCAATAATAATATTTCTCCCAATCAGTATAAACTATTTTATTCTTCTCTTCGATTTTCACACCCATTTCTTTTAATTGTTTATTTTTAAGTACATTTTCACTTTCAGGAATTTTTATTGCATCTTCTATTATTTTTTCTATTTCTTCTACACCTTTGTCTAAATTATCTTTTTTATCGGCAGTAATAAGACAATGAAGATCTTCATTGCTTTCTTCTTTATATGCGCCTTTACCTTTAATTGATATTTTAATATTATTTTTGTATTCCATCTCTTTTAAAGATTTACCTGACGGTCCTATAATCAACCCTATAAAATTTATAGATGGATATTTATCTACGGGGATATGAAGTTTGTGTTGGTATCTTCCACCAAAAGTATTTTCAGAAGGTAATTTATAATATGGAATTCTTTCTTTGGCTTCATATATCAATCTATGGTATAGTGATAACAATCTGGATCTATAGTCATCTATATTTTCATAGATGCATTCATCTTTAAGATTGTTAAGTTTTAAACGAATATTTTCTATTCTAGAAAGTAAAAGATAATTTTCAATGCTTAAATCTTTAAGAAAAGGATATTTGGTAGAATCTACCATGGGTAAAAAAAATTTTTTTAAACTTAACGTTTAATCAGCTTAACCTCTTGCTTTCTTGTTCTTGGCGTCTCCTCCTTTGTCTTTCTTGTTTTCCTTTGCTGGGAATTCTTTCTCAAATTCTTCCTTGGTGTACTTAACTTCAACTGCACCAATACCAACGATTCTAGCAGAGTCTCTCAAAGCAAATCTTGCAAGAGTAGGGAATGTTTTGACGTCTTCAAAAACGACTGGTTTTGTAGACCTGATGATGAATACTCCTGATTCTCCCTTAGAAACGAGATCTGGTGATGGAACTTCTTCTTTGACACCTGGTACTCTCTTAGACAATATTTTTTCAATCTTGACTGGGACGTGGTGTACACCAATATCCATAACTGGTGCGTATCCTTCTCTAATACCCTTTGGATGTTCTACGATAATAACTTTAGCCTTTGCTCCGTGACATGCTATTGCTGGGTTACATTTTGTATCTGAGATGACATCACCTGGTTTGATTGCTTCTATTTTTCCTTTTGTTGGTTGTTTGAAAGAAATACCGCAATTTTCTCCTGAGAAAATTTCTGTTCTCTGAGTTTTGTGGGTTTCTACTGTCTTGGTATCAACGACTACTCCTGATGGTTGAATGGTTAAGTTCATATTTGGTTTGAGTGTACCGGAATCTATTCTTCCTGTTGCAACAACACCAATACCTTGTACCTTTAAGACTCCACTGATTTGTAATCTCAATGGTTGGTCGTTTGGTCTTGCTGGTGGTGTCATTGTATTGAAAGCTTCTTCAAGAGTGAAAACTGGTCCAGTTTCTCCATTTGCTGATTTCCATCCTTTAAACCATTCAAATTTTGGTGCATCATCTACGACGTTTGTTCCCATAAGACCTGAGATAGGAAGAACTATGGGGTCTTTATCTGGATGTACTCTTGTTGCTATTCTTTTCATTTCATCCTTTACTTCATTGAATCTCTTTTCTCTATCTGCTTCTGGGATTGTATCTAACTTGTTAACACAAATGATCATTCTCTTTACTCCCAAAACACCGGCTGTCATTATATGATCTCTGAGGGTTCCTCCTGAGATTGCTGCCTCGAATTCGTTTGATGAGGATGGTACTAATACAACACCAACATCAGCTTGTGCTGCACCCTTGATCATGTTCTTCAAGAAATCTCTGTGACCTGGACAATCCAAACAGTTGATTTGGAGCTTCTTGGTCTCAACCTTTACTAAAGTAACAGTGATAGAAATACCTCTTGCTCTCTCAGCCTCTGACTGATCTCCGACGAAAGCATATTCAAAAGAATCTCTTCCTTTCAAGTTAGCTTCTTTTCTTAGTTTATCCATCTTTCTCTCATCTACTGCTCCCTTCTTATAAGCGAAGTGACCCAATGTTGTACTCTTACCAGAGTCTACGTGACCCAAAAAACATGCGTTAAGAACTGGTTTTGTTGCTTCAGACATTTGGGGTAAAAAAAGAAAAAAAAATTTATATTGAAAAAATTCTAAAATTCCAAATAAAAAAATTTTGATAAAGAAAATAAAAAACATATCAGCTATCGAAACAACAGCATTTACTTGTTAAAACATATTTTATCCCATAATTACACCTTTTTAAAAAATGTGGCACTTAAATGGCAGATCAAAGAAAAAAAAATAAATAAAGAAAAATATAATAATTCTCGATACACAATGATTTAGAAGAAGTAACAGAAAGAAATAATAAGATTATAACATTTTATATGGTATATTGATTACAGAATTAGTAAAAATATTATTTAATAAATATATCATACATGGTATTATAATCTTATTATTTTTTCATAAACCTCTTGCTGATACAAACAATATTTAAATACATTATATGATTAAGAATGTAAAAATAATATAAAAACATAAAATATATTCCTTATTGACTATTACAATTTATTTAAGTTTAAGTAGAAGAATTATGCGTAAGAGATACAAAGAGATCAAATAAAATTTTTTTTTTTGTAAATATACAAATTATTTTCTAAAAAAATTACGCGTTCAATTTACCTTAAACATAAAAAATATATTTTTAACATAAAGTAAGATAAAATTAATGTATATATAGCAGAATTAAACAGTACATAATTACTCTTGCTTTATGGGATTAACAATCTTAGTCAATGATGGATCATAACAACTGGAGTGTTTGGATAATAGTTAAAATGTGTTATTTAAAGAGAAAGAAAACAAAAAAAGAATAAAAATCTACACCACAACATACAACATATAAGTATATTATTACATTAATTAAAAATTTATAATAAAAATAATTTAAACCTGTAAATATATAAATAATATTTTTAAATAAAAAAAAATAAAAATATTTTTATTTCTAATATTCCTGAGATCATGGTGTAAAATAATGTTAATCGTGATAATTAAGTAGGATAATTTAAGCATTACACTTTTAAAAGATACAAAGGATATGTATCATATAAAATATTAAAAGCATTTTGGTTATAATAAAATTTTATAATTAAAAAAATATTTTTATTCATTGTTTTTTTTTCTTCTTTTTTTAATATAATCTACTTCTCTTTCTTCACACTCTCCATATTTTACCACTCTTTGTAACAAATTGTATGCATAAAATATTCCTTTAACCTTGCTGAATTTAAATATTTTAACTTCTTCTAATATTTTTTCTCCTAATGTAAATTTTAGTGCTATTTCTTTTAATAAATTTAATCCGTAAACAATAAAATCATCATCATGATATTCACAACAAAATGTTGATATGATTTTTCTAGTTGCTCCATCTATATCTTGTTCTGACATAGATTCTACAAATATGGTCATAATAATATTAAGATCATCTCTTCCTGGATCTATCAATCGTATAATATAAGAATATAATTCTATTTTTAAAGAATATAGGTTTTTTAGAATAGAAACTAATTTTAGTCTTTTTAATTTTAAGTCTCTTTCTCCTTTGGTATTTTTTGCTACTTTAAATAAATTCTTAGCAACTTTAAAACTTTCTTTTTCCGTAAGATTTTTTACTATCTTTGAATAATCTACATTTTTAAATGTACTAAGTTTTGTTTTTATTTTTTCTTCTAAAGGTATTTCTTGTTCTTTTTTTGGTGCGTCTTCTTTCTTACGAACTTTTTTACTTCTATTTCCTCTTCGAGGTTTTTCATGTATTTCTTCTATTTCCTCCTTATCTTCTTCCAATTCAATAAGATCTAAAAAATAAAACAAAGCCATATTCTTTGATTTTTTATTACTGAGTAATATTTCTATTAATATATTTTTTACTCTTTCACTTTCATTATTTTCATATTCTCTAATTAATAAATTCACAGCAAAAAGTTCTTGTTTTTCAGTACCATTTTTATAAAAATGGTAAAATATATCTATTATATTTTTATCACCACTCAATTCTTTTATACATCTATTTAAATACGGTCTAAATTTATTACAATTATTAAATATACAATCAAAAAATGTATTTCCATCAATATGTCCTTTTCTTTTCAAAATAAAAATACTTTTTAATAATTCTATTTTTATTTTATCGTCTTTATTATATGAAATATGTTCTATTAATACTTTGCTAAATTCTGTATTGTAATATTTCGATCCGAAACAGAGGAAATCTAAAAGAATAGATATATTCTTTTTTGTAAGTGTTGGAAGCTTTACTAAAGATTTATATAATTCCAATTGGACGAGATATTCATTTTTATATAATTCGGGATCTTTTGATAATTTTTCTTTCAGTAGTAATAAATCCATGGTATAAAATAATTTTTTACGAAAAAATATTATTTCTATTTCATTATAATTATCAAATAAAAAAGAATAATCTCATTTATAAATATTTATATATCAATAAGTTAAATAAAATTATAATACGGTATAAATATCATTTTAATTATACTCACCAGAGAAGATGGTTGGGTATTCGAAAAAAAATAACATCCTTTATAATTTTATTATAAGCAAATTAAATAAACAGTATTAGAATCTTCAAGAAAAGAATATTTATTCACTCAGTTCTTTTCTATTGGAAATCTACGATTACAGTTTATTATCCACATAATTTGAGCCATCATTATCGTGTTCTTATATTTCTTTAAACATACCGAGAATCAATATATCATTTCACAATAAGTGTTACGAATAAACAATCTTCATTATATTTGTAGAGAGATTTATATTTTAACGATCTTGAGTATCACAACCTATATATTATGAAAACCTTTATAATATACATCAATACAAAAATATATATATATTATAACAAAAAATTAAATAGAAGAATAACAATATGCCGTATGTTTGTAATAAAATAATATAAATATTTATGAAAATATAAAATAAAATGATATAAAATATATATATTATAACAAACCTCCCTTATGGAACAACCAATAAATTTATATGAATATCACATAAATAAAATCTATCGAATGTACAATAATATAAAACAATTTATGAAAATATTAAGATTTTATAAAGTTCCATATATAATTATAGATACATGTGGTGCTGTACCATATATTTATGAAGATATACAAAATACATATTTTCAATATTTCTTTGCAGATGAAGATTGTGAATATAAGAATAATGAAGATATAGTAATTGTTTTAACCAATGAATATATTTTAAGAAATGTAAATTTTGATTGTGCAAAAATAATATATGTAGATGAATATGAATTGAAAAGATTATATCATAATAATATTATGTAATATAATAAAATATTTATAATAAAAATATAACTTTAAAATTATTTTCTTTTAATAACACTTTTATTTATAGAAATTTTTTAACCGGTTGCGATCTACCATGTCTATGTACTTTGGGTTTTAAAGTACATTTAAACTCGTATCGGTTGGTTTTTCTACGGGGATATACATTAATTTTATCTTACTTTATGTTACAGAATGCTGGAAGTTATGTATAGTGTATTTCCTCTCTTTGAGTTTGTAAAGATTCTCAGTCTTTTGCTTGACATAATATTAGCCGAGTCACAAATCAATACAGGGATTGCGATTATACCAGCTAAACACTACTTTAATCTAGTAATGCGCTGTCGTACACAGCACAGTTAATGTTACGTTATCGAACCTTCGGCCTCTAATAACATTGTTCTTTTCTTCTACCTTTTTTACTTTTTTTGAAAATTCTTCTGGAAGATGAATTCAAACCATTAGGCTTGAGATTTGGCTATCATCACCACGACCATTGGATCAAGCAAGCCTATTATAGCACGTAAATATATATTTTCTATATGAATATATTACTTATTGTAAATTTAAATATAATACGCAGATACGAATTAATGTTGCAGGAAGAATAATACATAATTATATTGAACAAAAATAAACCAAAATTATACCTTAAATAAAATTTATAATAAAGATATTTGTATCAAACACTTTTTGGATATTCAATTATTTAAGATTGGCATATGGAGATTCTTTTTTAATAGATTGATTCTAATTCTCTTTTGATCCATATCATGTGGGACGATATTCTTTCTGAATTGAATATTTTTTAAAGTTTCATGGTTTAATATTATATTTTCAATATTAATTATAAACATACAAGAAATAAAATGCAACTCTTCTAATTTAATCATATAAGAAATATTTTGAAGATCCGAGTTTATAATACAATTATAAATATAAAAATATTTTACTGTTATGATTTCTAATAAACCTATGTCTAATTCCCTTTTAATTTTTTGTAAATATTTTAACGTTGTTATATTTAATAGGTTATTTGTTTTAGCAGTAAAATCTCTTAAATATTTTTTTTCTTCACATTCATTATATCTAGAGTTATCAAAAATTATACAAAGTAATTGCAATGTTGCTAAATTATAAAAGTGGGTTTTAAAAAATATAAAACTAGATATATTAACTGTTAATTTTTGCACATTGAAAAGATTAAACAATTGACTTGTAAGTGTAATATTATATCTATTATGCACAGATTCATCTATATCAGATAAAAAATCATTTACAAATAGAGATATAACAGTTTTATCGGATTTTAATCTTTCAATTTCTAAATGATGATTATTGCGATTTATCAAAGTGAAATTTTCAATAAGATATTTAAAATCAAGTGTTAGATTTGTTTTAGTAAATGAAATGTTCAACAATTTCAGACTTTTTAGAGGTAAAATTATTGTACAGTTGTTACTATCATTATAGCTTAAATTCAATTCTTTTAAATTTATAAGATTACAAATAGAAGCTGGTACTTGACTGATAAAATTTGATGATAAATTTAAAACTTCTAAATTCCGTAATGAACAAATGGAAATATTTAACGATTTTATCCTATTTTTAGATAAATTTAAAATTGTACCCGAAAACCCGCTGAAATCAATGTCGTAAGAACCAATATTATTATTTGTTAAATCAATATTATTTAAATATTTATTATTAAATATCTCTTTAAATAAAGATTTTACATTGTTTACATTGTTTGTTTTACCATTGAAATATTCCACAAGCCCCATATATCTAAAAAGACATCCTTTCAGAAACAGATCTCGTATTTTCAAATCAGAAAAGTTTTTTGGAAATGAAGTAATACACCAATTTTGCCCTTTCAAAATCTTTAAAGAAGATAATGATGTTATATTTATATTACAAAAATCAGTATTATAGAATTCTAAATTTTCTAGCTGTTGATAATGTTTTAATAATCTATCAATTGGTAAATATATTTTTGTATAAAAATACGTAATCTTCAAATACTTGATATTAGTTTTATCTATAAAAATAAACTCTACATTTTCATAATCATTTGAATTATTTATATGTAATCCTATAATATTTTTTGGTATTATACATCGAGTAAGTGGATTAGGTTTACCGTATTCATTTACATTTACAATAATAACAATATTTTTAATATAATATAAAGAACCTATGAAATCAGATACAACTTCTTTGAGAGATATTCTATTTTTATTATCCAATATTTTATTGAATAATAAATTTGTATTTTTTATAAAAGAAGGAATTAATAATAATGTTAATAATGTTTTAAACATAATAAAAAATATATTTTATATTTTATATTAACATATTTGTAATAAAAGGATAATTTAAATATCAAGAGAAACCTTAATTTTACAAATAATTATAATGATTTTGTATTCTTAGTAAATCTTATTTATAAACAATAATATTTCATGTTGTTTAGAACAATTAACTAAAATAAATATATTGTTGGAATCCATATGGCTTATCAACTAAAACAATAAAGAAAAATTAAATATTATTGATATCACTGATTAGATACAAATTAAATAAGAGTATATAATCAATATGTGTATGTGCTATTTACAAGTTATAACAAAGACATTCTGTCAGTGTTAAAGGGTTTTTACGTTTGAAATTTTCCTTAGATAACAGAATAGTGGCCTCAGAAAAAAATAAAAAAATTTTGGTAAAATAAAATTTATTCCATTAATTTATTCTTAACATATTTTAAAACATATAGAAGCTTCAATACTGCTTTTCTCCTGTCCCATCCGTTATATGTATATCTAAAACAAAATTCCGATAAAAAAACGTTTAAATTATCCACACCAGACCAATTGGAGTCATATTTTCTTCTTAATTTTTTAAGAACACCAAAAATACCTTCAATCCAATTGGTATGTATTCCTGTCCTTGATACTAACTCTCTCGAATGGTTAACCGTGAAATGCGTATATCCCAAAGAAGATAATGTTAAATACGATCTGTGGGAATCGGTGTGTATTACAGATCCTGGTAAAATCCACTCTTCTAAAAATCTAAATAGATCTTCTCTTGATCTCGATGGTAAAAATGATAAGAAACATTTCCTACTGTGGATATC